>JAAXYX010001856.1:0-20236 GCA_036851915.1 Ptenothrix huangshanensis | reverse complement strand
CTTCGTTATATCTACAGCATTTCAATTTATATAACAATAATGGCAGCATAAACTTTTGAGATTTGTAATAATTCCCAGCCTCTAATAACTCCCGGGCCTCTAATAATTCCCGGGTCGGAAGAGTTGCTCAGCAAATAATTCCCCGGGGAATTATTGGAAGTTTTACGGTATATTGATTTTTAAATGCTATTGCTTAAAGCTTTAGTACTAGTGAATACAAGTAGTAATTTTCTTTTAAATCTCATAGTATGAATACGAGCTTGACGATCAGAACAGAAAAGTAGTACTTGGGAAAGGAACTTATGGGACAGTGTACGCCGCTCGTGACCTTAACACTCAAGTGCGCATAGCCGTAAAAGAGATTCTGGAGAAGAATCTTGGGGAAGTGCAGCCACTTCACGAAGAAATCCGTCTTCACTCGCAGCTTCGTCATCGAAATATCGTCCAGTACCTTGGTTCTGTGTCTGAGGATGGTTTCTTCAAAATCCTCATGGAGCAAGTACCTGGTGGCAGTTTATCTGCCCTCCTCCGCTCAAAATGGGGGCCTTTAAAAGGCAGTGAATCTGCTATAGCTTACTATACTAAACAGATTCTTGAGGGACTCAAATATCTTCACGATCAAAAAATTGTGCATCGAGATATCAAAGGAGATAACGTCCTCGTCAATACTTACAGTGGAGTAGTTAAAATATCGGACTTTGGTACTTCGAAAAGACTAGCTGGAATCTCACCGTTGACCAAAACGTTTGCGGGCACATTGCAGTACATGGCTCCGGAGGTGATTGATAAGGGTCAAAGAGGTTATGGAGCTCCAGCGGATATATGGAGCTTGGGTTGTACAATCGTCGAAATGGCCACCGGCAAACCACCTTTTATAGAATTAGGCTCTGCTGAAGCGGCTATGTTCAAAGTTGGTTTTTATAAAATGCATCCACAAATCCCATCTGAGATGAGTGAACGAGCAAAAAATTTTATCCTCAGGTGCTTTGAACCGGACCCAGATAAGAGAGCGACTGCCACGGATTTAATTGAAGATCCTTTCCTTACAGAGTAAGTCATTTCCTTTGTATTTATGTAAGTTTATAGAAAGTGTAATTCTAGTTTAGTATTTATTGACGAAAAATCGTATGCTTCATTTTGTCTGTAAACGTGTTCCATTATGTATTCAATTTACAGGAGTGGGAGGAAGAAAAATATTCGAGCAACAGCCACTCAAGAGTTCGCAAGAAGTATTTCAGTGCCAGCTGATCGAGTGATTTTATCTGAGCAGCGCCGGAACGCTCACTCAAATGACGAAAGGTAATTCAGACTGAGAAAAAGCTTGATGAGTGTTTCATGTACTATGCCGGACACTTTAAATATTGAGTGCTGCTTTAAGCCACACAAATCGGATCTGGTTCTATGAAAGATTTTAGTAACCTTCATAAACTATCAATATGACTCAGTAATCGTTACTCAGTTCTGGCGAGTTTGATATGAGTGACAAATTTTAGTCAAACGTAAATACATGTGTCGTACTAGTACGTATATATTTATACGTTTATGTCGTCATTGAAATTGAAGTTTTCATGTACACTGCCTACTGCCTGCTTTCGTTGTAACTGTAACAGTTTTTCATAAAGTGCAAAAATACCTCACTGCAGTATCAGTATCTCTTCAAATGCATTTATGTGTTTGCGTCCACAAAATAATATAAGAGGTCATGATTTTTGCCTTTAAACTGGAGTATTCAAATCAAATTTCTTCAAGAACGTAAGAAAATGAGCTTTGTATTGTGAAAGACGTAATTTGTATTCGTTGCAACTTCTTGATACTTAACAGTGTTTCTTTGATTCTTCAGTCTTCAGTGATGACGATATTCGGTGTACGTGTAATTGTACGCGTAAATAAAATTCTATGTATGTGTATATTTTGGTAAATATATTTTGTCCACAGCTGTAATGCTTCGCCCAAGAAATTGACAAATACAGTGTCAGGATCGCCTATAACGCCACTACTATTCTCCACTGGTAGTTCATCCCAATTTTCATTTGCAAGGTGCTGGTCTCTCATGTTCCTAGCTATTAGCTAAGCTAGATGTAGTGTATATATCGCCTCTTAGATAGTTATTATACTTATTTATGTGCATGGAACTATACTATTTTCATCTATCTATTTACTCTTGTGGATGCACAGTCGAGTAATTTAACTTCAGAACGCTATGCAGAGTGAATAATTTCATTTATATGAATGCTGTTTTTAAGTTTTGAGGAGTCATTATAAAATTCATTGATCATTGATTTTGGAACCTTTTGAAGGTTAGTTTGTTGTAGTGCATGATATGATAGATTGGCTACGCGATTTTGGACACTACGCTTCCTCAGTCAGTTATTATCTAATGACTCGTAATTATGGCGCTATATTATCTTAATTGTGGCAATGGATGTGGTTTCATGTACTGTAATCAGAATCAGCTGCAAGGAAATGAAACCCAAACTTATCAATTTAAATATTGTACAAGTATATACGGGTGGGAATGGGTACCAAAGCATATAATTACACAATTTTTTTTTATTTTGTATACAGTATGTAGGCTTTTGTAGGGATTTGATAATTACATGCATGAAAATGTATTGATACTGAAACGGGAGGATCATATAGTGAGTACTTACATAGTATGTTCTAATCCAGTATTTGATTACTTGTCTTCTTGGCTGATTTTAAAAGCTTCAATTAAGGAATATGTTATGTAATTTTGCTGTAATGTTATTAAAAGTTGCATGTTCTTTTGGTGTCTTGCTATTGTATTTATTTTTGTAGTGCTATACATCTCCGTACTGCTCACGAGTATTTTCATGTGATTCGCCATCATCTGCGTATGATTTGGGGCCAGGATTTTAAAATGTAAAATTTGTAGTATTACAAAGTGCGAGGCAGTTTTGAAATTGGATATTTTCTTTGAACCCGTTACTGTGATTTGTTAATATGTGTAATAATGTTTGGTGCCTTGATTCTATAGGCTTTGACCCTTGCCATAACGGGACATGTAATTATATCGTGTGCAAGAGTCAGAAATAATAATGTGAACAGTAATTTGTTAGGTCAAGCCCTTTTTGTTTAAAGTGTCGTGTGATTTTGTGCAGTTGTTTTTATGGAGTAGATGTTGATTTTCTTAGACGGAATGAAATGCTTTAGTTTTAGTGGAATGAAAAGGATAATGATTATGACGTAGAACGTTGCCTGCAGTGAATACATTTCAAATTTTTACTGGATTGTAGTTGATGGTAGTAATTAAACAGCGAAATCTTGACTCGGGTTTCGCCTTTTCGTTGAATTGAAACTGGAAGAACGATACATAAATCGTAATTAAAGTTTAATGTTAAACGGTGACTTTACAATACTTTGTGTGAATAAGTGTGTGGGGAATTTGCAAAGAAATTATAGTCACTATGAAAACTTGCAGTACCAGCACCGCCCTGTCGGAGTACGATGACTCTGGTCTTCGTCGAAATTCCAGCGGAGGCATCCCTATCTCCCCAGAATCTGAATTGTCCAAGACTAGCCCCATCGTTGGGGAAGCAGCAGAGCAAGACTGTTTCTACTTACTCAAAAAGGAATCTCAGAGACGGACCACACTAACTAAAGTTCTTGTCCAGGACGAGGCGAAAATTTGTGAGATTTGGGTGCGGAATTTTGAGAGAGACGTCGAAGGACCTGTTCTCAAGCGCGTAAGTAAAATGAAAAGCTATAACTAATTAAATGTTCTTTCCTAAAAATGTTGTACTTTTTCAGGGTCAAAATGTAATGTGCCTGTAAACCTGTTTCTGTTTTCGAAAATTTCCTATATGAATATTGATCGAAAGTTGGAATTTCTATTTTACCCTCAAAACGAGTCTTTTCGTAGTAAAGCTTTATGTTCTCTTTTGTTTTATAAATCTCAATAAAGGATCACATATTATTGTTGATGCGAGGTCTTCGGGAGTACATTGAAGGGAACGATAAAAGGAAAATCGAGTCGGCAATAAATGGGTTGCGAGAGGAATTAAATTGCGATGCCACGACTGCCATCAACCAACTTCAATTGGCTGTCTTTCTTTTCCGTGATGCTGTTAATAATGTTCTTCGATCACACAATATTAAACCACATTGGATGTTTGCACTGGACTCACTCATGGGATCTGCTATTCAAGCTGCTATCATTATTTTGTCGCCAGGTTAGTCACCATTTAAATTCCTATTTACAACATCTTGTAAGTTACAATAATCGATTCCAACATGGCGGGATTCGAAGAATTAACAAAGATCATGTTAGGCTCCCTAATTGTCGCACTGCTGCTATTGTTATAGCAACTTAAACTAAATTAATATAGAGGCGGGAGGCGGTTAGAACGAACGTGTGCACCCTTATCATTATCAATCACAATATAATCATACTGTGACAGGTGACAGTACAGTTAGGCCAAAAATTTCACATGGTTGGTGTGCTGGAGTTTTACATATTGATCTTAATAAATCAGATATCTACTTATTATAGGTATACTATATAATGGGTCTATATGTATATGCATATGTATGTTTTGGCCCGGTAGGTATTATTGCGCTTCTTAAATATTCTTCCTCGTTTTCTCTTCGGTATTTTCAATATTTGTTAATTTAGAAGAACAATTCCAGTACGTATATCCTTATAGCACGGCATAGAATTTTCGTCATCATCTTACTTCACTTTAAAAATTAACTCTTTTAAAGTTCTCATGATCGCATGTTAGTCACTTTGTGACACTATAGAAGCAGCCTAACTAGGTATATCAACCTTGATATCAACGTTTCCAAATCCAAATACGGTATCAAAGGAGCAAGAGCGAATACAATCCTGATCACAATGAGTTGTTTTTAACCATTTGCACGAATTCGTAGCCTGCACATTTAATTCATATTACCATGAGTAATTTAAATATGATTCCAGTTACTTCTTCGTTTCGAACTTAACAACCAACTGTCCTGTTTTTTCCCACGATCCACCGGAGTACAGCTACAGTGTGACAGCATAATTAAACTCCAAAAACATGTGTGTTGGCTGTGTCTTGTGTTACTGTTCCGTATTATGGTATAGATGCTCGCTCAAACTTTTATTGACTTTGGCAGATGATGTCGTCAGAGCTAATAATAATTTAGTACGTGTCTGTAAGTACCTATATATCCGACACTCCGACAATGCCTTGACTTACTAGTTAATTGACTTGACATTCATTCACATATATGTTTATTACACTTCTATACATCTACTTTATTACTATTACTTGCAAATGTGACACTGGATCAAATGTTATTCTGCATTCCATTCTATATCTATGTTCTTTCTAAAGCTCTGCGACAGGACAGGACAGGAAGTTAAATAAATAGGGAGATGCTCCACTCACTCTTTCAAGTGGAACGGGCAGACAGGCAGTCAGAAGTCAGAACTGTTACTGTTAGTCAGAGAGTCTGATTCTCTCATTCATATTTCGCATTCTTTCTATAATATAGACATGTATGCTTTGCTTTGTGAAGACGTTTCATTTAAAAAATCAATCCTGTGCTTTTAATGCAGTTTTCATGTTAAATTGTGAAGTCAGTTAGCAGTGGATCATTAACCATTAAGCAAAGTGGTTTTGAATGTTTTGGTAATATATTTCAAACCGGAAGGGTAGGGTAATTTTTTTGTTGTTAAGGTAGTTTCCAGATTCCTGTTTTTCGTTTCCGTGTCTAGTCATATTTGGTATTTCTCGTGGATGAAACAGCTAATAGATACAGAGAATCGCCGCTGTATTACTGAAAAACAAGATTGTACCTTTAGAACCTTGATATTTCATTCAAAATTAAAGTTAGAACCGTGAAACATTATTTTGTTGTAGTGTTTATGAAGTACCTAAATAATAAAATATTGCGTTTAATTAAAAAATGAAGACCCCATTCATAACGGAGAAATATAGTAAGTACCGTAGTACTGCGTAAAGTTAAAAACCAGCTTTGAAGTGATTTTAGATTCTAATTACGTACAATGTTATATTAATATACAATAAGGATTCTCATTTTGTCCTCATAATTATTGTTTCCCTGCGATCTAATTGATCGTTAGAATTGTAACGCCTTTTTTATTATTCCCCTGTAGCGAATAGTTTTGTACTGTCTAAAACTGCTATGACGAGAAAATATGGAGCCTGTAATTGTTTTTTAACATTTAATTATATTAATCATTTATTTTTATGAAACAATAGAACCTGGTCGTGACACCCGCGAAGGTGGGGGTTCCGACGGAATTGGTTCGACATCAGGAGTCTCAACCGTTAATTCCATGAAATCCCACAAGGTCCTTGATTTTTCCACTTCGAAAATTCACTCGGAATACCATGAGCAACTCGAGAGCTATCGGATAGAAAACGAGAGACTTCTAAATGCCCTTGTCGAGAGTCAAAAGTCTTACCAAGTTCTACTAAAGTCCAGTTTGGAAGAACAGAAACTTCATCTGCAACTATTGAATCAGACTACTCAGCAAATGCGTGTCTTCGGCCAACTGATTACTTTGACACCCCCATCAATTGTAAGGTCGTCCGAAACTGGTTTTAGTTCTCACCACACTTTGAATTCTGAAGATGATTTGGGTTCACAAGTGAGTGGAATTGTGGAAATACCAGAAGTAGCATCCATTGTGGCAAGCAGTAGTAATGATAATACATCGTCGTCCGGAGGTTGCTGTCACCATGGACATTCACATCATGTCAGTTCCTTGTCGTTGAATATTAGAGATCCGAAATTGATTGATTTCTTGACAGAACTTCATCTGGACCGGGTATCGATAGAAAAGGTAATTAGTAAAATAAAAAACTATAAAGAACCGGCAGAGCTAGGTTTTAAAAATCAGAATTATGTGGCAAATTAAGCAAGAAACATTTTTAGTCTCACCGTTACATTTGCCACCGCAATTGTGGTTTCTTTAAAGGTACAACTACTAAGTGAATGTGTATAATAAGATCGTTTCATTTTCCTCTATGTAGTTCCTGCAGGAAGAATACACGTTTGATGACATTATTCACTTTATGACAAAAGACGATCTGAAGATGTTAAAACTCAGGTCAGTTCAAAAGTCAATTTAAAATTTTGTTCTGTATATGTAAGTAATTTTGTTCATTATTGATTACTGATACATTCATACTTATGGTGTTTACCTGTTTAATTCTGTTAACAGAGGGGGCGTAGAACTCCGAGTTTGGAAAGCAATTTTCAAGCATCGTCAGAGTCTAGAGCTGGACGTAAAAAATGGGAATTCCACCGATTTATAATTACATTTGATTTCATTCTTTCCTGTTTTTAAATGTTGTTATATATTAATGTGCATCTTGTTTTGATGATCTAACCTGAATTTGAAAACGTTGACAGTGAACCCTTTAACCACAACCCTTTAATCACAATTTTGAAAATGTAATCTATAAAACACCACCGAAACATTACCCACTTCAGGATCTGTGTAGAAATGTAGGTACTAAATATTTATATATAATAACTAATCGTATAGCTATAACTACAAATTTTAATTAGCTCTTTTTATCATACCTTTACCCGCTTTAAATCCCCCTTAATTCAAAATTTTGAATATGGTAGAATATAGAATGAATAAGTTTCTTTTATCTCTCTGAATAGTACCTATATGGATGCTTCGAAGTTTACTGTTAGTTTAATTTTTAATTAGAGATAAACAAGAACTTCTCATTATTTTCAAACCTTTTTTGTCGTATATTTCTGCAAATTAGTTGTTAGTACAAGATTTTAAACGACAACGGCGTTTTATTTTATTTTGAATTTTAAACTTATTTTTAAATAATTGTAGGAACAAACTAGCGCCTGGAATTGTAATTACTATTATACATCATTATTATAAAGTTACTCGATTATTGAAAATAACAAAGCTAATTTACGTTCTTGAGGTTTCCATAATAATTACACGGTTCTAAAACTACGACAATCTAAAAAAATGACCGTATTTCTTCAAGTGCTTTTCCCGGCCACTTGTACATTCTGTCCGATTATTTTTTCATAGAATTTCGCCAATCAAATCAAAATAATTACTTGAGCCTCCCAATTAAATTAAAATTAAATAATTAATAGAACTTCGCCAATCAAATTGAAACAACGCAATATAACTGCCAAAATAATCTATATAGGTAATCGACCCATATCTTTAATACTTCCCGAAATCCCGAACCTTTGGTATAAAAAGTGTCTGCGATTCCAATTTCGAAAAACCCGGGGGGTCTATTTAAAGCAATACGGTTCTGAACGTACATACGGTGCTAATATAATTATTTTTAATTCTGGATGTAGTAAGACATATTCTGGGGAAAAGTTACAAAAACAAACGTACGTTTAGTAGAGCGATTGATTTTTATTTTATTACTGGTGAATAATATAATAATATCACCGGTGTCTTCTCTATGGTTATGATGTAATTATGTAATAACTCGTTATAGAAATATTATTGTACGCATTTCAATAATGCAAGAGCTTTTAAGGGAATAATAATCGTTAAAATGGTTTGTCAAAAATTTATAGTTGTTTAGTTTGCATTTCCATTATTGGTAATTAATCAATTATGAATAAGAACACAGGGACTTAAAATTACCAACGTTTATACTGAATTTTATTGAAATTAAAAGATATTAAGTGACAACGAATCTAACCAATACCTACCAATGCCAATATATTAATGGGTACAAAATACTAACCTGATATGTGTTATTATTACAAGTAAATATATATTTGAGATTGCAATAAATATTTTACAAGAATGAGCAGCTTGTTGCTAGCTTTCTTTACGTCAGAAAAAATACTGCATGCTCCATACTGATCATATTATTTTAATCAAAAGGCATAGACATTAATTATCTACGTTTAATTACCGCATTCTACGTATGTATATCGTGATGATTACTCACTGGATTCCTTCGAAATTGGATCCCAACCAACCTTGAACATTATAACCTCGATCAACCTCTGATCGCTGATTACTTTGTTTGTACATTATCAAAATTGCATTGTTCAAAACTAATCAATGCAATGGTCAATTGAACAGTTTTTTTCCTTTTAATAATATTGATTTGTCGAACTTTACGTATCACTTACAAGTGAAGAGTAATCTGGCAAAAGGGACTAAGTCCATAAAGGACAATTTTAAAGGAGAGGCAAAAAACTGTCGATGGGCTTCACTCTTTCTAACGAGAATTTCCTTTTTGACAAATTTTTAAAAATTAGCTGCAATGAGTTTCCTCAATATTTTGACTGAAGCTACCTCTACATTGTAGAGTTCGATTTCACTATTAATCTCATTTTGCCCAAAAATGGGGGTGAAAAACCTGGTTTTCGTCCGCCAGGGAGTAAAAATGAATCCCAACAATTACCTACTAGACATCTTTGTTTTCGTCATATATTCCCTTAATCAAACCACCTTCAACAGAGAGCCCTAAACGTTCCACCAGATCTCTGCACTAGCCGATTTGGTCAAAATCGTCCAAGCGTGGCTCAATAAGGTTCACGTGGCGGACCTCGTCGGCAGTCAAGAATGTCCTCTCGCATCGCTGTATCTCAATCCTTTAGATCATTCCTTTGGTCAGGGTAAAAGGCCATGGTCAGCACTACTGGACGTCAACATTTAGTTGCCCTCCAAAAATCTCTCACCACTCTGTAGGCAAATTTCCAAAAAAGAAATCGCTGCTTGCAGCTACCAAGGGCATGGAGAGGCAGATTGCAACCTTGTGCCAAATCTAGGAGTGACTATTTTAAATACCAAAAATATTGTGAGTAGGCAGATGTGTAAGGACTGTAACTCCAACATTTTGTTACAATTGAATAACTATTACTCCTGTTATAACAAAAAAAACTTTGTACCAGAACTTATGAAACACCCTGTACTTAGTTGGTTAATAAAAAACAAAAATTTAAAAATAATACCTACTCGCTTTGTTTTGTTATTCGATCTTCGAGGCAAATTATTTTTATGAAAAGTAAGAAATGTGGATCAAAAGTACTGTATAAGCTGGTATTGCTGTGAATTGTGTAATTATATTTTATTACAGGCGGAAGTAGATTTTAATTCGATTTTGGCAATGACTATGACGCACCTATGGCGTAATCTCATTGGCTCGTGTTATATTACATTATTGTGTTAATTTCGTATTTGTAGGATATTAAACAATCCAAGCAAAATCTTTGACCTCGAGTTACGTATTAATTTTATTTTAGTCGTTTTTTACCGTTTATTCGTGCTTCTTCCAAATAAATGTAGAGTACCCCGGAAAGCCGCTTCTGGTTCAATTGGACCGATGCCAATGTAATTTCATTTCGATAATTCATTAAATTTTTTTGCATACGAAATTCCTAGGCAAGGATTTCCGTGTAATCTGGATTCCAGTCACGTGGGTATATTGCCAATACGCCAAATATATATGGTATGTAGGTAATAATAATTATAATAATTATACTAACTAGCTAGTAATTATATAATTATCCATTCCCAACGGCCCAACCAGTTTTATAATAAGAAAGAATACATGAAGAACCCGCCGCTCACCTCAAAGTTTTGTTTTAATTCCTACGCAATATCCATACACGTAGTTAGGTAAGTTACATAACGTTACTCCAGCTATATTATTTCGTTAAAAGGCAAATAAAGTAATCAACTTTAGTAAAACGTCCCTAGTTGTAATGCGTACGTTCTCGACCATAAATAAATTTGGTAGAATTTTTTCTGCATAATTTTACTGCACTATATAATCGTTATGCTGATTGGATGGCATTTAAATTTTAAATACAGGTAATTACGTGTAATGATTACAAACGAAGAACACAAAACCCAGTTTGTCTCCTGTTCATGCATTCTGCAAACAAGACTTTCAGCGACGAAAATAAGTAATTAGGTACCTGCTTCTTTATTACATTCATTCTTCATTAAAAGCAAATGTGTTTGCAATTAATTCCAATTAAAATTTGATCTTAATTAGACTAATCCTATTATATATTTTAAATAGGAACTCCGTCCTACATTACGTAGCAGCTACAGTGATTTAGTTAAGTTAAAATGGATAATAATCCCTTATCGTCAGACGGCAAAAGGGTATTCGTAGAAGGCTTATTGAAGGATGCTCCTACTTTCACGGGTTTTCTCAAGGAAAACAACTTGCAATTTTCCGATTTCGTGAAGAACTTCAAACAGAATTTGTAAGCCAAAAATGTTTTTATTTTTGTACGAAGTAATAATAAATATCAAAATATAATCACAAGTAGAAAGATTTAGTTTCATAGGTTTTCGGTTGCCTTAATTTACAAAATTACGTATTTAAATTTCTACCGACGTGATATTAAAGGGGGAAGCTGCAGAAAATCGAGGACCCGGTAAAGAACCTATTATGCAACTACGAGTTCATCACATTAGTCTCTCGGACATCATTGAGTCCATCAGTAAAGACACTAGTTTTGCAAGTAAAAGAAATATTAGACCGACTGAAAATGTCATTAGAAAATATATCGCAAATGCCTTTGTCCGAATGGGTAGGTGATTCTAAAAATCTGTGTTTTGAATAATTGTAATTAGCTTTTCGTTTTCATTAAGGCTGTTCTGCATTACGTGTGTAAAAGTCTGCTGTTCAGTGATCATCCTTTTTCTTATAGCCGGCCGTAGACGTATTTGCACCACGTGTGCCATTGGTGGACTTGGAAAACCAAAATGAGCTGCAGATTGATAATCCGCTTGTTTCAGAACGGTTCGCTTTATGTATGAGGATTGAAGGGCTAGAAACTGACAACAATAGAATGTTGCGACAGATCGAAGAAAATAATCAAACAATTCAATTTCTGTCTGCCAAAGTACTTGCATTCAAAAAAGAAGCAGGGAAAAAGTTGAAGAAGGCACATCAAGGGTGATTATGACAAAAAAACGTGACGACAGGAATATTGAAAACGATGATCGGTTGACTGACTGCGCTACACACATTTTCATCTGAAATATCATCAGCTAGAAAGATGTTTTATTTTTCACATTTTCAATCTTTTTAGTGAATACATGACATGATACGTCAATTAGTTTTTTAAGATAATTAAGATTGATTACTTGGTAGTATTTATGTTTTTGTAATAGTATAGCTAGGTAATTAATATTTTTGTTAGATCCCTTATCTATTCAGCACAACTTCGTCCAATGGATTCGCCTTTCACATTGCATATTCAGTTTAAGCTATTTCAGACTATGTACTATTCCAATCAAATGATACAATTAAATAAGATATTGGAAGAAGCAAGTGTTGATAAAAACACGTCGATCATTCACAGAGTTTTTAGTATTATTCATTATTACCTTAAATCTAATAACTAATAGTATTCCCCGATAAACTACGCAAAACGAAACAAAAAAGGAGTAATTATAAATTAATTATGATATTGAAAGTAGTTTCTGAAATTAAAGCTTTTATTTCAAAAATATCAAAAATCTGTTTTCAGATATTTCAGCGGTGAGGCGTGAAAACTAAGTAAGATTTGTCCGATGTTCGAGGGTAATAAATAATTATTTATTGTTATTTAGTAGCTGAACATATTAGGTACTTATTTTTATTTTTTCCTAACAAACTGGTTCCAACTCTCCAAATGCAGCTCGAAGCGGTGTCATGCAATGTCATCGCGGAATGCACTGCCAAACGTTATAATTTCGAATGATTGGGATGGACGCCGAAGTAGTTAATGACAGAACCAGAGCAGCAAACATTTAGACACGTAATTAGCTGTTGATGTGTTAGTTCAGAAATTAGTTATAATTTATAATTCAACAGATTAATTTCTAATGAATAAGCCCCACTCTCCATACCGACAATGACAAATTGGACAACGGGGAGGAGGGCTTTTGGACTTTTGATTGCATGTAACTTGTGAATGATTCCTTGAGCACATGTTCGGCGAGACGTAGTAGAATCCATAATAACTCCGGTGACCAAACGGCATTCAAGCCATCCACAGCAACAACAAGGGCGAGCGTCGCAGATACGATTGTACTTTACAAACAAGGTTAGTTTATTGTTTTAGGTTAATTATAATAATTTAATTAACGTTACTTTGTATCAAATTACAATTATACATTTATACTATCCAGATTTTGCCGATTTATGTATTAATTGGCTGCATTTTTGTGTACTTTGCACGTAGTTGAGTTAGACCGACAACTTATTTATTGTCGGTATTTATTGTTTATAAATAAATACCTAATTTATTTCACAGATCAGGATCCAAGATACACTTGAATCTTGTTGCTTACTGTGCTAGTAAAAGAACTTCTCAGTGACATCTAGCTATTTCATATGTAATCACTAAGTATTTAACATTTAAGACAGTTCAATATAGAGAATTATTGACAATTGTCATTCATTGTTTAATAAAATGTCCTGGTTTGTTGATGGAATAATAATCAATAATGAAATAAGTAATTACTTATTAAAGATCCATCGAGTGGCGAGGTCTGGACGATAAAAACTATTCACAATTCAGCACAGCAGCCTTTCGATTTCGATTAATTACATTTACAAAGAATCATCCAATTGTCAACGGTACAATGACAACGACGGTGAAGAAAATAAATCCTGTAGCTACTGCGGTAGCTACTATGCAGTCAGGACGTATTATTGCCAAGCGCTATCGTCTGGAACAGAAACTTGGTTGCGGATCCTTTGGAGAAATATTTGTTGGAATCGATTTGAATAACGGGGAGGTATGATTTCGTATAAATTAATAAAATCCATGGTAAATGCCTTTTTATTCAAACTTTGCAAAACTATAAATGGTAAGGTAAATGTGAAATTACGCGGGTATTTGACGTCTGGATGTGCACAGGTTTGTTGTTATTGAACCTCTAATCCGGTATGGTGCAGTATTTACAGTCTTACTTATTGAATCTTGTATGTTGTCGTTGAAGGAAGTTGCAGTAAAGCTTGAAAAAATGACAGCAAAACACCCTCAGCTCATGTATGAAAGTAACATCTATAAAGCTCTAAAGGGTGGGACCGGAATTCCTAACATGAGGTGGGTCCTTGTCCTTTACTTTTATCTTCCTTATAATCATTCTTCATTCTTCTTGATTCGTTCACCCAAATTTAAATACAGAAACCATGGCAGTTGTTTTTGATATTGATATTGATATTGATTTATTTTACGTTTTAAGTTGCGTTATCGGGCCCAGGACCCAGCCCACAACGCATGTATATAGGTGACAGTATATTAGGGAATTTTAGTTTATGCTGAAGATATATATACAGATAGACATATTACAAATGGAATACATGTTTAAGTTAGTTTTATGAGTTGGTATATTAAGATTTGTATACAAGTTTAAGCAAGTTTATAGGTAGGAATATTCATGGCAGTTGTTTTTAAATTAATGCAATTTGTAAATTGATTTAGGTGGTACGGGGAAGAGCAGGGATTTAGAATTCTTATATTAGATCTTCTTGGACCCTCCCTGGAAGACTTATTCAACTTTTGCTCTCGAAAGTTTACAATCAAAACGGTTCTCATGCTTGCTGACCAATTGCTATCTCGCATCGAATATGTTCACACGAGGCATTTCGTTCATCGCGATTTGAAACCGGATAATTGTGTGATGGGAGTCGGACGCCACTGCAATCTTGTAAACAGTTCTTAAAATTATTTATTTTATAATGTGTTTGCTACTACCGTTTAAGTCATACCCTGAAACCTACCTTGTTTCTAGTGGGTCTCAGCGGATGATGCCCCTGTAATGTTGAAATAAAACTTTTCGGGGATCCAATTATTAATAGGGATATTATGGTTTCAGAGTATTGTATGAGTGAGAAAAAAGCCTCTCTATTTTTGAACTACAAACCAAAAGATATAATTATGTGTTTTTCTGTAAATATACGTCTATAATAAATATTACTTGCTGATATTAGTTAGTATTTAACTTGCTATTAGCTGAAAAATGTAGCATGGTTTCATTGGAACTTCCACTACTGTACTAGCAATAATATGTGGTTGTCATTGGTGTGCACTTTCAAGTACCTAGTAATTAAAAGTGAATAACGATTCTTTTAATAGGTATATTTGATTGACTACGGGTTGGCTAAACGATTTAGAAGCGCCGTTACCCGTCGTCACATCCTAAATCGTGACGATAAGGAGCTAACAGGGACAGCCAGATTCGCGTCGGAAACTGCACATAATGGGCAGGAGTTGAGGTTTCGGAAATTACAAGCTTCTGTTTCATTCTATTTTAGTTTTTGGCTTTAACTTTACGTACGAATATTGCTCAACTGTTACAGATTTCTTCTCTTTTAACAAAAATTCGTTTAATAATTTTCAGTCGAAGGGATGATATGTTATCTCTCGGATACGTTTTTATGTATCTCCTTCGTGGATTTCTTCCGTGGCAGGGAATAAAAGCAGCAACGAAAAAGCAAAAGTATGAAAAAATTGGCAACTTGAAAATGATGACTACTCCAGATGTTTTGTGCAAGGTGAAACAAAAATCTGTAATTCGAATTGAAGCTGGAAAGTGGTGATTTGTTGTAGTTCGTTAGTGATTGCAGTGTGACTATTTCGTTTTAATGTATCTTCTGAGTAATAAAATTTGCATCGTAATTGCAGGACTATCCGTCAGAGTTCCGCTTATACATTCACTACTGTAGAGGACTGCGCTTCGAAGAAGTTCCGGACTATTTGTTTTTGCGCCAATTATTTAGAACTCTCTTTCGAACTTCAAAATATCAGTACGATTACGTTTTTGACTGGAATGTACTCCAAAAAATAAAGAGTTCAAAACAAAAAGCATGAAGTGTGACCAGTGCTCGGGATCCAACTATAATTCCTCTTCGAAGCAAGCATACTTGAGACTATCAGGTATCGCATCGTTATTTCCAAGATCCCAGCAACAAATATAAAACGGGGTTTCATTCATGGTTCTTTTGGATTAATAATTATTAAGGTATGAAAGATGATTGATAGATTGGTTTGTGGCAAGTATTTATAATTGAACCCTGTAACTGTTGTCTCGTGATGAATTACAATAAAAAACTGGTAATCATTTAATAGCATTCATTTATTGCATTTTTCCTTCTCCATTAATTCCTTAATATGTATGTACTTGTAAAGTTCGTGTATTTACATTGTCAGCCAGGATTGTAATATTTTTTATAATTACGTATCAAAGCAATCATAGTTTCTTATACTAGGTACCTATATATGTTTTCAATGAAAGTATCAAGTCTTTGTAATTACTACGCCATTATTACATTATCAACAAAAACATTTTAAAAACTGTGAGTTTGAAGGTACGAATTTTTTGCAACTGCAGTCATTGATATAAAATAATATTTGATTAGATGCCCGTTGGGCTCGTGTGAATGGGGAATAAACTTCATTTTGGGAGCTCATAAAAAAGAGTTATGCTTGGACTCGGACTTGTACCTGATTTCATTCAAAAGTAAATGATTGTCAATATTATACATCGCCTAATTTCAGTTGATGAAACCCAACGTAAAAAGCTTGGGCACCAACCAAAATGTTAAATTTTAGATCTGGTTATTTCATTTTGGGTCAAATTTAATAACAAAAATAATTCATGGCATATAAAAAACAACAGGTTCGGAATCGACCAATATAAATTAATATAATTACATCACGTTATTTAACTTCGGAGTTCATTACGTCTGTTGCACAGGTTCAGTTCGTAGCACTTCGAAGACTTGATTTTAAAATAGCGTTGCAGTAATTTACTCAGCTTTTTAGGAACGATTTGGGGTCGTTGATTTTCTCGTTTGCAAATCCCAATCAAACTTGAAATCGTTTTGATAGCCCAAGGAAGTAAATAGATTTCTAAATAATTGGCGGATATATGCGTAGTCAGGAGCTTCTTCGAAACGAAGAGCCCGGGAGTACATCAGGAGCATGGCAATTTCTTTGGGAAACCCCTACAAGAAATAAAACTAGTGTAGAAATCAATCAAACTAATTAAGGTTATATGTACAAACACCAGCAGGGACTAAATGGTATTAAACATTAGCAGTTTCATTTACCGTGCACAATTGCTCTACTGTAGTTATCATTTTGACATTGGCAATTTTATCATACTTTTGCTTTAGTGTCGCCCCCTTCATTCCTTGCCATGGTAGTCTTCCCCGAAGAAAGTATAGCAGGATGTAGCTCAGCGATTCTAAATCATCCCGCCGACTGCAATGAATCCCAAAAACATGATCATTTTAACCAAATATCATTAAAAGTATTTCAAAACATTTTCAGGGTGGTTACCAGCCACCAGCTTTGTAAGGTTTTTGCAACCTACTTTTACCAGAAATGTGTTTTTTTTAAAAAGCTCATCTGAAACCCTAAAATGCATTATGTTGCGTTGGGATTTTTGGAATCTCATTTTCCCAGTTTACCCAATTATGAACTGCAAAAGATCGATCTTCAAAAATTAATTTAAGTTGCAGTTTCCGAAAACCTAATAACTGAAACCCATTCACCAAGTGTGAATTGTGAAAGATTACAAAAGGCAATATCTAATTTCGCAATTGTAAGCTAGCAAAAAGCATTAAGTTATACCAGAAACGCATGTTTAAAAAAACATTAAAAGCAGTTTGACCTTTAAAACAGGATTATTTTAGCATAGGAAAAGTCTTATTTTTGCATTGTGAAAAGCCAAAATAGGCATTTCAGAGCGGCTGATAATACAGTTAGGGTAAAGGTGGGTAATTGTGAACGGCGGGTAATTGTGAACACTTCAAAATACAATTAGTAAGAGTTTATTTTTGCATTGTGAAAAGCCAAAACAGGCATTTCAGAGCGGCTGATAATACAGTTAGTAGATAATCATTGCTATTTTACACTTACAAACTAAAACCTAAAACTAAATAAATTAAATGTATACTTAATTGTAATCTATCGGACCTTAATTCGATTCCTCGATGACTATTTCTAGAAGCAAATCGGGGTGATCCAGTCAAACCTTTTCCATCACGGTGCAAGCAATGCTGCAGTGAAGTAGGATCTCTATAATGTTTCGCCAGGCCAAAGTCAATCATGTAGATCTAAAATGCAAAGTACAAAACTGCATTTGAAATAATGCTCAGTACAAAAAATAATGGACATTTTATTTACATCAGAAACCAAAACACTTTGCAGTGACAACAAAAATGCCGGTTTTGATAACACAGTGTTCTGCAAGAGGCTAGTTAATTTAAATGGGAAAATTGGTTAGAGTGTGTTAGATTGTTTTTGTAATACCCATACTTTATTGCGTTGAGGTCCAACTCCAATGAGGAAGTTATCCGGCTTAAGGTCCCTATGGAGGATGAACTTGGAGTGAAGAAATTCAATGCGATTGAGCATCTGTTCGGTGACCATTATTATCGTTTTTAAGGAAAATTTTCTGGAGCATGAGTGGAACAATGCTTCAAGGGAGGATCCAAGAAGTTCCATTATAATAAGTCTGTACTCTCCATCCACTCCACACCACCTAAATAATTATGTAAGACACCATGTATTCACATTTACAATTATATATTTTCCGTTCAAACCCTGGGTCGTGGCACATGCATAACACATAATAAATTGCAATTCGATCATATCGTTATTGCTTGTTTAAACCAAGACATAATGCACATATGTAGCCAAGCAGAATAACGTAGGTTGCTTACTTGACAAGAGGAAACCCATCCCCACCCACAAGACACTTATACAGTTGGCTTTCATTTACCAGTTGAGGACATCTTGCTCTAACGTGTTCCAGCTTCACCGCAACTTTCTGTTATGATGATTTAAATACCAGTACCCATAAAACAGAATATTAAGTACTTTCGGAAATAAACTTCCTTCTTCCTTATAAGTCAAAAACAGAATATCAAAGTAATAATATTGCATTATTTATTGACATGGTTGGTCTGGTTTACTTACCTCTCCAGTGCCTACATTAATTGCAAGGTGAATTTCACCGAAGGAACCGGCGCCAATTTTCTGAGTTAGACGGTATCGCCCACAAACAACGGATCCTATTTTTAACTTCGCATTTACACTGGCCATCATTTTGAAAATCGGGATTTGATAGGGTAAATGAAGCTCCATGTATTTCATTTATTTCCTACTCCAAATTATTACACTTTACTGCGCGTTAATTAACTTTAAATAGATTCTACATACACAACTATGAAATACTACAGACACATACAAAAGGATTTGTGTTTGAAGTAATCAAGTAATAAGTAATGAGTTACTAATGACTAATGTCACTCATACAAAAAAGCGCGTAATACTGATGGAAAAGCCTGGAAGACACAAGAAAGTTTAGAAACAGTTCTACAAACAAAATATTGTCGTTCATAAACAGCTACTGCAATTTGGATAGCAGCTAAATGAATAAATAAGTAATGATGGTATCAATTGAATTGTAAGCAATGTTAAATTTTGAATCTTTTAATCATTAATGAACAAGCGCAAGAGTTATTCCAAAATGATCACTACAATAATAATTTAAGTTTACGATTCGAGTTTTACAAAAGAATTTGAAACAACTGTAAGTTGCCTTTAAGGAAGTTTTTACATACATCAAATGTCTCACAAGAGTCATTTTTGTGAAATTGATCTTGTCACTGGAGACTCCATTTTCGATTCCATTGTCGTCATTTTTTTTTCACGGTGAAGATACTGGTTAACTGTTTTCTATTCTTGTTGAATTATTGAATGTGTAACTCACTACAGCACACCTGTATGTTCCTAAGTGGAAACCACGTGATTCAACGGTGATTATGTTGTGAGATTGGTATTGAAAGGTCTCTCCCCGTATAGTTATAATTATAACTTATGCTACAAGCATTGGTCTTCGGTGTGCATCCAGTGACTGTTGACTAAAGACTAAACTTGTTACAATTCCACTGCGTATTTAAATTTGGTTAGTGTAATTAATTGTAGTCGGTATTCCTTCCAGTGAAAAGCTACATTTTGAAATTCGAAATAATGCATAGCAGTAGTAAGCAATTAGTAATAGTTACTATAAATAAATTATTTAATTACTTGATACCTGTTTGCAGTTAGGTACACCTGAGTGTTCTCAATATCCCGGTTAGCAAATTCACTTCTTCACAAAGTACTAGGGGTGTCAATCTCGCCCTGTTTTCAAAAAGTCGAGATTCGAGATCGAGATTTACCTCCAAAATCCCGAGATTTCGAGATCGAGATCGAGATTTTG
>JAAXYX010001855.1:0-20238 GCA_036851915.1 Ptenothrix huangshanensis | reverse complement strand
ACAGTTGACTAAAACGGATAATAAGCAGCAGCCTATAATGATTTATTATTTCCGGACAATCTAAGTTCCAGTAAAATAATTCTCTTATTTCTGTTTAGATGCTGTCCGCCGGAACCCTGTTGCCCTCCTTGTATAGCCTGTAAGCTATTATCGCAAAACCTCGTCTCCACTTAAAATAATTTGAAAAATATTTATATTACTATTATCTTGCTCTCTGAAGAAAATAAAACAATAGTCAAAACACAATTTTAAATTTCCAAGGTCGTGACCCGTGCTGCCCATCGCCTGGTCCACCATACTGTTGTGGAAATATTTGCGGCAGACGCAACGTGTGCTAACAGTTTAGTGCTATTTCACAACGTTTCATGACAGATGAGTACGAGAATAAGAGGTAATGTTCAGCATCGCATACTAGACTTTTTCTAATTTTAAATTAATTAAGTTGATTTCATACTACAAACTACAAATACCAACGTGGTTTTATTCTATTTTCTAACATAAAACATCTTTTTCAAAATGACGAAATGTGCAGCTGTAGTCTCACAACACTCATTTGCTGAAGTCTTCAATATTGTATGTAGAACAAACTAATAAAAAATAATAAGTGTGTATTACGCTTTCTTTCTTTCTGCTCTAGAACGATGCTGTTGATATCACTCCAGATTCTGGGACATACTCCAGATTCAACATTCCTTCACCTCTTAAATACTCTTCTAGATTTGCAGGAATGGGTTGAGAGG
This sequence comes from Ptenothrix huangshanensis, assembly GCA_036851915.1. Lineage (NCBI taxonomy): Eukaryota > Metazoa > Arthropoda > Collembola > Symphypleona > Dicyrtomidae > Ptenothrix > Ptenothrix huangshanensis. The sequence goes on along the minus strand of JAAXYX010001855.1, from coordinate 19,498 downwards.
TTGAAAATGGGTTCGGTATTTGGAACAACCTTTCACCAAAATAGTGCTTTAACTCGTAATTAAAATTGTCAAAAAACTTAAACAACAACTAGACCTCTAGCGCAGCCTTGCTTCAACTTTTCATAATCATTGTTATTATTGTTTAGGATAGGCGGCTGTCATTCTACCATCAATTCATCAATAATTACTTCCCTTCGAATCAGCATTGTATATTCTTCACCAATAAGAACGTTACATAAATCAGTTCGGATAATGGCTTAAATAAAGAATAACCAGAAATTGCACAGTTAAGTAGTTTGGCTGACTTGAAGATTGTGCGCGCACTCACTACTGAATTGAATTTTTTTGATGAAAGTCTCTCTCATGGTTAAAGTAACAAAATAATCAGCCTACCAGATAGATTTGTTGAAGTTACTTCACTTTTATCAAGCTTCATATAGTCACGCGGCTAGGTCGACTTCGTTGTTTAAAGTTTGCTTGAAATTGAATTAATTATAACTACAATTACAATTATTCAATGCGACCTTGCATACCATGATAAAAAATGGGTTCCACATCAAGATTTGAAACGCATGCTTAGGCAGCTTAGGTTTGATTATCTAATTAACAACAAACAGGTTTGTTGGCTGACTTGTGCGTCTATAAGTAAGTTACAGTTACAGTATTGTATCATTATCATTTATAGTCGAAATTTTAAAGTTGATTCCACATGCGCATTACGCATTACCTTACAATACAATCACAATCGTTTTCCATGGGTTAACCTAGGTACTTTTATAAAGTCCACGTCCAATACACAGTATTATATGCACTATAATAAATATGCATCGTAAAACAAAACCTTATTAAAAAGTAAAAATAGATACGTAGCGTTAATAAGTTTATCTTACGCTGTAACGATACTCCCGCTGTCTCATCTTCACTCTCCTGCATGAGACTTTTTGCGATATCCAGCTGAGCTTCTTCACAACCATCTTCAGCAAGATTTGTCTTGAGTAAATGAACGCTCAATGCCGAACGATCTGTAAAGGATGAAGATAAACTTGCATAAAAGCTCAAAGACTCAAACTCGCGCATCCTTCACACGGATAAAGTGTCATTCGATTTTACATTGAATTAGTATTGTATTTAGTACGTAGTCACTTTTGTAAATTACAAAATTGCGAAATATGAAAGTTTAGATGAAAAATCCTTATAGGGAGTTATTTTATCAAGCATGTGGCATGTACGCACAATACAAAGATACGTAGGTAACTTAATGCATGAAATGCATTCAGTAATCATGAATCATCTGCAACGATCTTAAATACCTAGAGCAAGGCAAGAGCATAGCAAAATCTTGTAGTATATGGTATATGTAATTATATTCAACATTCAGCAGTAGTGGTCATAATCATTATCATTACGTGTCTCGTATTTGAGAGAAAATGCATTTAATACAGAAAACGTCATTTACATACCAAATAAACAAAATTCAAACACACATTTACACGCCACACACACAGTTGCCGCACAAAATTTAAAAGCACTCTATATCATTCCTACTATCCTGTATATCCTACTTCGTGTTATCGTGGTAGATGTTGGAATTTGGAAATGTTGGAATCTTGGAATGGAAGTAATAGAACTATGGAACACGATACGATAATTGAATTACCTTCCTCCCACAATATTAAATAATTTTTACGATCACTTTTTAAACAGCCACGGATAATATTCGGATCTTATAAGCTGCACATTGTAACATTTCGCTCCTTATTATTAGATCAGCTGTGACTTTATGCAACCATTGGGAAGAGATGATTATCAATGAATTAACAATGAATTAATTAAATTGTACAATACCTTGTAAAGCCCAAGTTTTGCGAGGCATTTTCTGACACTCGGTTGGTACATCCCCAGCCATACTTGATGATACTGAATTTAGATGGTTTTGGTTTAGTAATACCCGAAATTTGATCGTACTACTGCCATTGGATTTTACAACGGATTTTGAACCGGTGCCCGTACCGCCAGGTTGTTGTGTCACATTTTCATTCACAAGTTCAACTGATCTTGCTTTTTTCATCCCTAATGTTCATTAAGTCACTTCTGGTGTTCTGGTGTTTGGAGTTGGACAAAAATGAATTAGGAGACGGGTTTTGCAAACTATTAGAAACAATTGATACGTTGATAATTTCAACTCAATTATGAAACGAAGATATTGAGTTGAATAATACACTTGCAGAAGATTTTGTACAGTGTAGTTTGTTTTTTATGTTGAATCTGAATTGAATCGAGTATATTATATAAATTGCAGGTTGTCCTTACGCAGAAACTACCTATATTATATGTGACTACAATAACATGACAAAGAAAACAGTGAAGAAGATTTGCTTTCATGCATTGTCGTCGAAGTCAAAGTCTTCTTTTCGACGTCGACTATTCAGATCAACTGCCACCACTAAACTGAATAACAGCTCTCAATACGCACGTGGGGAAGGGAAAAAAGCAGTTTTTTACTGTGCTTCGCGTGGGTGAGAAGCTGAGAGGCGAGGAGAGATCATGATCTTTTGTAAGAAGAAAACGAGTACAAATCCTGCAGCGATCGCCGATCAGTACTGACTCTTTCAGTGTTTTTTGTTAACTTTCTTGAATTTACTTGGTGTAAAAATAAATTGTGAGTACTATTCCCACTGGCGTGAACGCGGTTAGGGCAATTTTGAGGACATCTGGATCTGAATTTCGAGTCTCGTTTAACCGCACATCTTGGAAATATATTTATGGGGGAACTGCAATCTGCAATGCAAAGGAATCTCCTCCACATCTCTGTCCTTTCATTTCTATACCTTCTAGTATACTTTTGTCCCTATCCCAACAGCTGCCAGCATATTGCATAATAAATGCATATGAAGGGACATGCTTGCATGCTGGCGTATTATCTAGATGTACTCTAATAATACCTATTTGCATTTTTAATAATATGATATTTTGTGGAGCTATGAAGACGGAATGCTTTGATGCTCGTATTGCCTGTCTCTTCGCTTCTAACGCAAGTTCTTGAATTAACAGATAACTTGGGTATGGACATGAAGAATAATGCGAAAGCATAAATTATTCATCCAAATATTGTAATGGATAATACTGATGTATTTCAATTTTTATAATAGGAAAACAACACCGAAATGGTAATTATATCTACTCTTCTCGCATTTTCTTGACTTGAAGCGTTGCATAACTTGCCTTAAGGCTTAAGGTAAGTCCACGCCCACTACACTGGAGTAAATGTTAGGTATTGTATGTAGGTATAGGTCGTTTTAATCTTTTAAATACACTGTTGTACTGCAACCTGCAAGGTGTTTAAATATAATTACCGCGACAACTACTGTAAACTGTAGTGGTGAAAGCACCTTGGTGTGGTTGCCTTTTTAGGAGAGCTTTTGGTTACGCTCTGAGGGGTTAAACGAGTGGATCATTATCTGTATTGTGTGTGTCTTTGACAGTACAAGGTTCGGTTACCCCTTGCCCTTATGTAGATCAACGCTAATTATTGTTTTTCTTAATTATTACGAATTAATTTTAATTACCTACTTCTGAATTAATTTAATTTGTGATTTTTGTGATATATTCAGTATTATACCTGGGTACTACTAAAATTATTTATAAGGTACCTACCTATATTATTTACGTATCACTAAGGAATGCGTAAAATGCACAAAAAACATAATGCAATTGACCCACGGTTGTTCTCTAGCTAATCCTCGGGAATGTAAGAAATTCCAAAAATGCACAAAAAGAATTTTTCGCATAAAATGTATAATTTGCATAATGGATTGCAAAAATGCATATTCCTAGCGCAATTGTATTCGGCTTGAAAGATACCCCAAAATGTAGTGCACAACGTACAAACGAGATGCTAAAATAGATAGGTAATTACTAATTGTGAAGAAATTTCTTTGTGTTGCGAACATTGGCAGTCAGCTTGGCATTTATAAGAAAATTAGCCGAGAGTGTACTTTAAAAGTTACTTTATTACTTTTCAGGAAACGAAATTTTGCATAGTTTTAGATAAATGAATAATTTGTGCATAATTGTTGAATAAAACGCATAAGTTGTACGCAATGAAAAATTCAAAAAAACGCATAATCTTTGCATAATTGAAAGTTCCAAATTGCATAATTCGAGTCGAAAAAATGCAGAATTCCGATTCTGGTTGCCTTACCTATCACTTATAATAATATGTATCTTGTGTATTTGGGATTGCTAGTCCTCTCCTGTGGCAATGTGCACAACATTCAACCGGGAAGTCTGTTGAAGCGAAATATGAGACTCTTTCAGCTTTAGTATTCGTATTCTAGATGCTATAGATGTAAATGATTATTTGTAAGAGTTAAGTAGGCAGTTCAAAACGGCCCTTTATCTGAGCTAATTAATTTGAGTTCCGGAGTTAGAAGTATTTGCGCAATACGAAAATGAACCCTTAACGCAAAAGATAATTATTGACTTAACAGACTCTTTATCCATCAATACCCACATGTTGCGATTACCCCATTTTAAAGGTTTGGCAAATTCGAAACGGAAATATTATTATTTATGATACCGTTTGCTTACGATCACGCCATTTTGATTGTCACTCTATAATTGTGGCAGATCTCTCTTAAATTCCTTAAAATACATCTTGGGCTGATAGATGTGCTCGAGATGCTTATCGCGTGTCGAAAACAAAATTACGTACAAGATACGACGCTAGAAAGTTTCATGATTTGCGGCCTCCCATATTTCCAAGATGCCTGAATCACTAGCTACAGATACAAAATTCACAACAGTGAAAACCAGTTGTGGTTTGATTATGAATGCCTCTAGTGTTAGTGGAAAGGAAATTTTTGTTTTATTTTCGCATGCATTTAATCTTTTCCAGAAAGAACATTGGTTAATAATTTAATACTATGGTATTAGACAAATTAGTTCGTTTGTGAAAATGATAATGACACTTTTTCGTAGATTAGGTAATATTTATATGATTTGTATGCAAGCACACAAATTGTACTTAAAAATTATTGTCACCCTTACTTCTGTAGAAGTAAACTTCATCGTATAATGAATGCATTTATTAATAACATGATTAAGCTGTTAGTTATGCAACCGTTCAAGGATTGAGAATTAAATAATTAGCTATCAAAATCAGCACAAAAGCAGGATATAAAAAATTCATTAGCAAAACACTATCTTACAGGTCGGCTGGAATTGTGAATGTATGTACACCCTCATTTTTTACGGATTCGTATTATAATTACAAATTTATTTTTACGTAATTATTCTCATTATTTGGAATATGGAAACACCAGAATAGAATAATAGTGTTATTACCACTACTTTACTAATTGTATAAAAAACATAAGGTATGTGTGATGTTCAATTATTTCCAGGCAAGGCCAAGCTTGCATAAATGAATCATTATTTACAGTGAGATTGCGATTTTTCGTCTTTCGTATATTCTTAAGGTATGTACCTATGTATAAATATGAAGATCATCTTTAAAATATCTAGAGATAAAAGCTCGTGGTTTTAAGATTCAAACCAAAGAGAGAAAAAATCAAAGAAAGTCAAATTCGCAAGTTAATAATAGGTGAGATGACTAAATTAAGAAAATTCCATTCGTAACATAATGCCAATGCAACAAGAATATTATCTAATATCATTAATTTTAAAATGAAATTTGCGAAAATGAAGAATTGACTGCGAATAATGAAAATGATAACGAAAAAGTTTGTTATTTGTATGGATGTATGAAGTTATGTTCATCTCTTTTGTTTAAAGTGTCAAAATCTCTACATCCGGATTAACCATTTTCAATTGCGCTTTACGATTCTGCTCTTCTAAGATCTTATTTACTCTAATGTCATCGGAGAGATCAATAAATCTGTCTCCTCTCTCTATTCTTTGCAAAGGATGATCATGAGGGACGATATCGAATTCTTCTAATTTAATAAGCTTCCCCGACTGACTTGCGTCATTATTACCAACACCGTCTTGACGTTGACTTTTACTAGTGGTTGGCTTGCTGGTCTCCACGTCGTCCACACTGTACTCAATCCCTTTAAATCGGTTTAGAAGATAAGGGAATCTTTCAACTTCGTCATCATCAGGTAATTCCACTTTTTCGGTCTGTAGTGAAGGATAAGTAATTCGGATATTTAAAAAAGTTAATTAAACCAAACCCAAACAAAATTTAGAATTAATAGAATAATGATGGATATTTAATGTAAAATGGGTTGATGAAAAACTAAATCATAAGTTTATTGTTAATTAGATACCCATTATAAACTAACTTAAATTATTAGAGCGGTCAAAGGTGTGGTATACATAACTAGAATACTGAATTCCAATGTGAAAGCAATAATACTACTTGAAAAATCCAGCTATGCAATGGCGTGTAATGTGGTAGCAATAAATAAAATAAGCAAATTTTATTCACATTCCATATGGCCCAAATATATAGGTACTATCACTATGCTCAGTTGAATTGAATTACAATGACAGCGTCTCGACATAATCATATATCCATGAACTTACTGTTATATTTTTGCATAAAATCTATGGTTAAAAAGTCACTATAATAAGAGGTAAACTATGAACGTGCAAGATATTGGATGTTAAGATGTAACATATATAATTATGTGTAATTAATTAATTCTGAAGGCTTGACTCGAATTTCAGACGACAACAAGATAGCACGATCAACGATACAGTACAATACGAATATATATATGTATGTATATAAAGACGAAGACGAGACTTCATGCAATACAATACAACGTTAGACACAGTTATATTATATCTGTTATTATTTGCTACGGAATAAGAATGTCTTGACAGAACAGTTGTAAAATATGTGAGAATACTGATGTAAATAAGAAGCAAACGACATCAATATTTGTAAAACAGAGTACAACATATTATACTAAAATGCTTACTTGGTAAAATTTGACACTCAATAATTTTAGTAAAAAGAGAAAATGTAACTATAATAATAACAATGATGCTAAGTCCTAACACTTGTTCACATTTCTAAATTCATGCTTCGGTCAGTTCAGACTGTGTCAGGACATATTATTCGATGGTTCATTGGGTTGGAACCCGCACCAGAATGTGATTGGATTCGAAGGACAAGGTACGTGTGAAGCTGACGTTACAAGAGTAAAAAGTAAAAACTCGAAAAAATATAGAAAAGAATCGAAATACTTTGTTTAGTCTTTTAGTTCTTTTTAGGGACCACAATACTTGCTGGGAAAAACATATAATTTCGGAATATTATCAAAAATGTGGGTAGTAGGTTTGACTGATACTACGTAACATTAATCGAGACTGAAATGCTAAGAGCAATAGAGTGAATGAGTGAAATGGTATTGTGAACTTGTGTCTACTAGATCATACTGTTGTTTCTAATAAACAAATTACAATAACCAAAAATGCCCTTGCTTTGTGAGGAATATGATCTAGATGAATAAATGAGTGACTGAGTGAGTGAGTGAGTGAGTGAGTGAGTGAGCGAGTGAATGAAATAAGTGCGGGGGTGGTTATGAGAAGTGGTTCAAACTAATTTTTGAGTATCATCATCGAATAACCCCTGATCAACTCCACTTACTTCTCGTCGCTGACCGTCAACTTCATTCATGCTTGGATTCATCTCTTCATCCTGTGCGGCTGTCAATGTGGTTGTTGGTGGAGCCTCAGCATTTTCAGAATCAATTATTGGTCTCTGAGCAGATTCTGATTCCTCCTTGTCCGATTCAGGCTTCAAAACTGGGTCTGATGTTGGAGCTGAACCAGCGACTTCATGTGTGACTTGTGTAGGCTCTGAAGGTGAGGTAGAGGTTGATGCATTCTCTAGTGCTTGTGGTCGGATTTTGATCACCTACAAAGCAGACATTAACAACTTTGAGCACAAGGTTCTCTTTAAAACTGAACCCACATATTCCCAGTACCTAAGATACATTATTTCAGTATCATCTTACCTGGAAATGGAAAAATCCGGAGGAGTCATTGGAGGAGATTTTATGAATTGTCTTGTTCACTTCAACAACTTGACCATCAATGACTTTGGTTTCAGAGGTAGAATTGGTATAGTTGGCAGGCAACTTATCCAAGTCTACAACATCAGTTTGGGTCTTCTTGTCAGAACCAGATGAAGAACTGTCAACTGAAGATGGAAACAATGGTCTGTCAAAAATGGAAGGACGTGGAGCAAAACCTTGGCCCTGAGCAGGGCTCAAAATTGCTGACCACAACGACGACATCTGCTCCTGCATTCGCTTCATCATAGCTTCACAATTCAAAAGACAAACATTCAATTATAATTATAATCGAGTCAAATTAAACAATCAACATTCCAGCTATTCAAATCACAATGAATATTTAATGTTTCCCTTACAATCCATATGATTCACGACATTGAACTGGCTGGGTTGAGCAGGAGTAAATGACTGAAATCCAGGGAAACTACTGAAAGGATCTCGAATGACAGGCCTCCTGTAGACGAAGAGGGAAGGCAGTGGGAATCGAATTCCAAAGAAGTCATGGTCGGAGTCTCTCTGTGGAATTCGAATAGTTTCAGTGTCCTCAGCACTAACCGACTCATCGGAATCAGGCCCCGTTAAAGTTACTGGAATCACCCGAACCTGGGGATCCTCTTTCAATGTTTTTTGCACTTGGGGCACGGAATCTTTGACAATTTCTGATTCCGCAGATTCCAAAGGATCTGCATCCACTCCTCCAGCAGGTATATCAATCACTAGCTTCTGCTGTCCACTGAATCTCTCTGTAAACGAAATAAAAAACGATTTTTAATTTGTATTTGTTCTTCCGTCATAATATAAAATACGTCTAGTCTTGTGTATTAGTCATTCCACTGTTCATTATAATGACCATATATTTCTCCATGTCATTTTATTTTTGCATCACCCGTAAAACTCTATGTAACTTAAATCGGTACACTATAATGTATGATAATCTAAAAATTATGATTTGTGTCACGCCATAAACATAAATTACAAAGTCTGCTGCTCCCTGCAGTTGCAGTCTACAGAGGGACGTTCTTTCTCAACGCAGTCATTCCGTTTTATTATCTATGTATATAGGTATCCGCAGGTACCTGCTTACATTTAAGATCTTGAACTCAATCGGCATCATATGACATTTGAACATTTGACTTTGTCATATTATCTTTCCAAGAGCACCAGCAAAATGAATGAATTTCACTTCCACGCATACATATACATATACAGCTGCAATTATAGATTCATAAAATACATTGCACTACTTCTACTTCCCGACTTGCAATTATAAACCGTCAACATACTACTGATTGATATTAAGAGGTCAAGTAGAGCTTCACAAAAAAGCACAGCCCTCCACTGGCCAAAAGCCAAAGTCTACACATGTACAAACGACGAGACAAACTAAGTCTCAAAATGAATACAACAAGGTATAAATATCAGGAGTCAGGCCAACTTGCAATCAACTATTAGTTTATCACCGTCGTCAGAATGCCTAGATGTTTTATGCTTACTAACATTCACAAGTTTGCATGCAAAGTTACAATAAATTCCCCGAACCATACATACTTTTAACGCTCCAACGTTTTACTGTCGTCATGACTTTATTTCATTTTATTTCTCTTTATATTCCCTAGTCCCTAGCCCACCTTCGTCCTTCCCTTAGCATACAAAAGAAATGCGAATGTGAATACAATCTCAAACTGGCACAAAACCTGAAGCCAAATAAAATAATAGGTCTAAGTATGTCACGAATTGTATGCTAAAGGATTATGGTATACAGAATACAGAAGACGATGTTGATGCTTATGCCAATGACAAACATTTGGCCCAATAATATAGTGGCTTAATGAAAAACAATACAAAAAAAATAAAACAATGCAATGCTGAAAAGCTGAAAACAATACCTATTGGCACCTACTGAAGCACATACTACCCCAACGAAAGATGCAAAAATCAAGAACTAAAAAAGTAGCATAGCAGCAGCAAGAACAACACCTTGCCGCGAAAATTGCAGATGACGACGACTGATGACTTACCAAATTATCTACATAACTAATTATATTTCTGAAGATTAACATGATTACACATGGAAAAGCGCCACATGCATCTAAGTACACTTACGACCAGCCACCAGCAGATAATTGTATGAGGTAGATATACTTACTAAAGTTTACTGTACGTGACAACTTCAAAATATTCATATTCATAATACATTAGGTAGCTTTAAATATTTTAAAACTTCAATCCCTGAACACATATAATACATGGTTTGGGAGGACCTGAGCAAGTTCGAGAAAAGTACAGAGTTATAAGGGGATGAGTGGATGATTGAGAAGAAGTTCTATATAGTACTTCCACTCCTTGCCCCACGGCAGCAAAAACAATTGCCAAGATACGATGACGAACTTGATGCAAAGTAAAACATTACCACATTAACTTACGTATGTAGGTACATCAATGCAAAGCAACACAATGACTCGAAGAAGCATCCCACGTAAAACATTACACAAATAAAGTCACATTGCTATTATTGTGTCTTACTACTCACTTATTTTTTACTTTTAATAACTAAACGACGTTTCAGCCAATTGAGAATTTCCTAGAATTCCATGAAAATTCATAAACATACAGAACAAATGTCTCCTTCAATGTCATCCGCCACACAAAAAGTGCAGAACAGAACGGAGCAGAGCACAATACAGAAGGTTGTAGGAATACTGCCATTAGGAAATATAGAAAGACGTGTATGCTCTTGCACTTGTCGGGAACATTCACAATTAATTATACAGGACTTTTTTAGGCAGTAGCTCTCCTTTTGCAAACACATTGCTCTTGCTTTCTAGATTATAATCAAATTGCCTATACTTAGTTTCGCTCGCTCTCAAGCTAAAGCTAAATGCTAATCACTAATGACATGTTCAGCATGTGCAAAGACGAAAGTAAGGTAAAAAACATACGCATAAATAGTGGTAAACAATGTCTAGCACATATTAGCCGTACACTGTAAAAATTAAAGAATCTTAAAACAAAAAAATGCATCTAGAGCGCTGAAAACCTTCAGCTATTTAGTATAATCTTGAATGTAGTTTAAGTTCATCTAAAGGGCATCTTATACATCTAGGACTCAAAGATGCACTCAACATGAACTTTTAATACGTTTAAGATGCACAGATGTATTTTTATTTGATTTAAGATGCACTTTATATGGACTTTAGATGCACTTAAACTTCGTTCAAGATTACACTAACTAGGTGTAGGTTTTGGCCAAAGAGATGTACCACTTTTTACAGTGTACACACCTGATGGTTTTCACTTCGTCTTAGAACTTAATCTTGAGATCGCTGAAATATCTCAGAATTTAAGATTTTCGTAACCACGCATTGCCATAATATATTGCTGTGACAACATTAGATATCTTAGCGATCTCAAACTCTGTAACCGTGAAAAGACAGAACGGTCAGGTTTTTGGCTATTATATTAATTATAATTTAGCTAAAATACTTACTAATGTCATTGGCAATCCTCCCTAATAATTAAAATTAATTTACGTCAAAAAATCTTCCAACACAAGGAGCTTTTATTCATACTATAATATTATATTGGTACGTATTAACTTTCTTGATGAAACAAACGAAACTATTACCAGCATTAACACCGGCAGCGGCATTGGTACCACACAAGTATAAACATAAAATGAGCTTTCCGAGCAAAAACAAAATTTTTACTGCTCCATTTCTACACAGTTTCTGACGATGTCATGCACGTGCCTCCATTATGTTACCACGCTTGGAGTTAAAGACACACGAAAGACCCATGTCTGGGGTGTCTGCTAACAATCTCGAAACAGAAGAACGAAACCATCAAGCGAATCAAAATACCTAACTTGGAACGTAAAACCAACCGGAATAAAGAAGAACAACGTTCATATTAATGACATGATATATATAGATACATACTACCGACCAACTTGTGTGTAACTTCTGAAATGTCTAGTCCTGTGACTGCTGAATCTATGTGCAGATATACCAACAAGCTGGTCCACTAATCTTCAACACCAAATTAAAAATAAGGATGCAAATATAAAAAATTCGCGTGGATAGAGTAATATTCATTGTTTTTTATTTTTTTATGATTTAATGAAGTTCACACAGCGGTCAAATGACGCCCAGGCAACAGAGAAAACCAAGTGACGTAAAAATTGATACACTTCTTACTACATTCTATTCCACGGCAAATTATATGGAGTGCCTTATGTAGAATATTATGGTACTGGCGTACTGGCATGATATTATGGGGAAGGCTTATATAGAAAGTGCAGATACATGGCGGATAAATTATTTAACGCTTTTACATTCTCATGTCCGAGCTCAATTTAGAAGATTATCATCGAATAAACTTGGGATGTGGAGCCCTACCACAGAAACACTACTTCAATGTACGTACCTAGTTGTGCTTAACTTCCATATTACAAACAGATGAATCCATTAACTGTCAGGAGGCAGGTTTCTACCATCGCACACATTCAAGCGTGAGCACGTAGATTGCTTATTACACATTACACAGTTACGTATTGGTGAATGTAGCATTGAAGTACAAAAGAAAATGTGTAAAATTTGGTCATTTAGAATCCATAGTCATTCCTCGTACAACAGCCGTGACAATTCTGGAATTGTGTGTACATGGATTACCAGCAAGGTAATTATGTAACGGCAATGACAAAGGCATAACGATCTATGCATAGAGGAGATTAGGAAACTTGACTGCTTTGTTTGCGGGAAGGAAAATAAGGTTAAAAACGTTTTAAGTTTATCTAAAAATGTTATCCTCTTTATCTTGCTTGCTTTTTTAAGGTTTAGGCTAGTTTTGCCCATTTATCCTTCTAATTCTGATGTAATATCATAAATGAATAAATAATTCAATACCATTCCCAACCCATTGTCGAATACCTACCCAACGACGATTACCCTCAAGGAAATGACACCTTTTTCAAAAACTTCACCGCTTCATTCCTATTGGTCCTATTGGTAATTACATACAGCACCGACTTACATTTTCCCAAAGCTATAATCCGTCAGTTCGAAGCGATGCATGTATTTTTTAATTATTTGTTTAGTGACAAATACGTAAACAAAACAGTAGTGCAAATAATGAATGTAAAACAAATCCGTATTCTTTTTTTCGGTAAGTCAGTGTCACTGTTTCTTAGAAATGGAAAAAAACATCTCTCGGACATGGTATAAAATATGTACCTACATGAATTCAAAGGCATTTAGATATTTCCATTCCATGCGACACGTGGAGTTCCGTTAAAGGTAAAGGGTCAAAATCAAAATAAATGAACGGTAGAAAGTTCAAAACTAATATACCTACAGGTATACGTACACCTATACATGCATATATTTACATGATGCAAGAGAAAATAACAAACCAGAAGAACTACTTGAAATGGCAACTGCTTACACTGAGTCTGCCGTATTGCCAATTAGGTAGCTAATGTACGGAGAGTCAGTTACTTGGAAGTTTGAAAACCTTAGCTCTTCCCAATTCCAATCCCAAAGGCAATTGCCATCGCAATAGCAATAGCACTAACAACCCAAAGTGCAAGAACCTACACTAACTGAACTTAACTCTTGACTGTTCTGCTGATCATTATTTGCATGCTAACAATTTGAATTTGTATCTTTCTAATCCAATCCAAGCCGGCGAGCAGGCTCTGTTGGCTTTGTAAGACAATAATAATACATTTCCTTCTTGGAAATGAAATCCAGTGCAATTCAGCCAACTCGAGTCGAGTAGTTTGGAGTACCTACATATTATACATAGGTACATACATATTAGGAGTACGTCCGAGTGTGAGTTGGACAAATACATATCACCGGTATAAGTAGGTACCTCCATAAGAATTGCAATTTCAATCTAACGCCAACAAGACTAGATGCCATCAGAGATACAACGAGACCCATGACATGAAAGATATCTTACAAATCTTAATCATACAGGATATGATAGTGTGCTAGCGCAAGTGGCCATACCAAAACATACAAGTGTATATCTATAACGGAGTCCCAGAATAAAATAAATCCTTATCGTTCAACTTACAATAAATTATGCACTTTAAAACACAGTATGAGTCTACTGTTTACACATATAAACAAACAACGTTATTCTGAAGACTCATCGTTATTTTCATCATCATACAAGTCATCGCCGTATTAATTACTAAGTATTATTAATATCAACACAGAATTCCCAACTTGTGAATAATGTTTTCACCTTTATCTGAGATACTCGTGGCAGTTTGAAACTTCACACTTAGATATCATTAGTGTTAACTTTAATAACTGTAGTTCACTGTTTACAACGTCCTTCACAGATCTTTCTTAGGTATATAAATAAAAGTACCGTACACCGAGAACTAAGGAAACTTCCGGCATAGGCATCCTCTTTCGTTTATTAAGTCAGTGGACTCATAGTCACAAAAGTATTATAAGTTGATGGTGTAAAGTCAAAAGACTAGAACTCTAAATTGTAGACAAATGACTGTAGTAAGAAAGTACCTAACACTTAATTCCTCTGAAAACCGTCTTGTGTTTCTGTAAATTAATGATGAGTAGAATAAACGATAGCAAAATTAACTACGCAAGGTACTAAGATACTCATCGGAAGAAATGATAATATATGCAGTTAGAATTCTATGTATTCGCTCAAGATAATTAGTTTCTTGCAAAATCAGACTTCAAAGAAGACGCAAGCAGAACAAGTTGTGAATTATACATGGATATACCGTCTTTGAAGGTGCGAAACTTTGTATCTTTTCGTTTTATCGGCTTCCTCAGCGAATGTTAAGTTTTGCATCTTCATCAAGCCTAATATACAATCCTTGTCTCCGCGTCGTTTAAAACCATAGACTGCAGCAGCTAATTTTGAACTCTAAATAATTAATTTGTAAGAAGCTGATTTATAACTTAATGGGGGTAAACTAGTTGGCTTGTAAATTCCGTTGCACTTTGTAGATTTGTACAATTGTAAATATTTCAGTGGAGATTTTTTAACATTTCCATGGCATCGGTTACAAATTGTAGAAATGTTGGCATTTACAAGACAACGGGTTTCCCCTTAATGTCCTAATTGTGTGCGAATAGTGGATAGCTTTTTCATGAAGCACAATCAGTAATGGAGTATTAATCTTACATGTAGGTGATTATCCCTTACGTTTTTATGGTGACGGATGTAGGACGTGAGAGAAGACTATTACGGGAACTGTGATTGTAATTATTACTATATATGGTATATTTTAATAACGGAAGGAAATAATTCTCGTAAGTTACGGAAGAGAGACTTACGAGAGGTCAGTGGTTGTTGTACTATACTGTACGTTGGTGAACGTGCCTACCTACCTACCTACCTACCTACCTACATAATGAGTCTGAGATGGAAAACAAATGAAGATGGAAAAGAAACAACACAGGAACGACCACCCCTTCCAAAAACCAAAAGACACAACTACTTGATCCCAAGCGTAGATTATAAAATTTCTCGAGGTAAATTGAGATTTCATTCACTTAATTCTGAGGTTAAACCAACGAAAGTGAAAGCGGCATAATTGAGATTGCAGTTGTGTTGTGATTAAGTTTGAATCGAGTAAGGGATCGTGTGCTGGACAAGAATAGTTAATCTCATGCACAAACGTAATACATTACTACCAGTAGTATATACATAGCTTTGCATGATGCGGTGTACCAAGATCAAGACTATAACACCAACAGAAGTTAACGTCCGAAATTCTGTAGTTAATTGACAGGCCCTAGTCGCTACTTATTATTATACTAGTAATGTAATACATATACAGGTTTTATTTTATTTTCAAAATATTTGTCCGCATGCTGTTTGCACTTTGTACAGACATCATAAATATGTTAATGCTTGAAAAACTAAATCCAAGATTCATGTGAAACCTTGTGCTTTGACTTATGCTAATTAAATGCCAAAACCGAAGCCAACGTCACCGTCAACTGCACTGCAAGTTCGCCTAGCCTGACCTGGCCTGGTAGTTGGTTGGTGTTGGCATGTTCCATATTAATGCAGTATTCGATTAGACCGAAGAAAAAAAAGAAAAAGTCCGTAAAAGGTAGCCTAAGGTAAATACCTACGTATACAAATAGGCAGTTCTGTTTCACTATGACCCTGGCCTGACTTACTTACATACATCAGTAAATATACTGAGTAATATCTGCATGCAAACTGCAATGATATTTTAAATCAAAACTCGAAAACAAAACTGTGAAGAATACGTAACTAATTCCATATTTCATCCCTGTTCAAGGCAAACATGGACATGGGCATAGAACTGGAACTCCATAGAGCTGGAATAGGTAGGTACATACACGCAGAGATAATTGCATGTAATCACACTATAAAAACTACGGCTTCAAATTGTCTATGGAAAAGCGAACAAAAAACTCTATTAAAAAGAAGACATTCATATAAATAAACACATATCTATATAATTACTAAAAGCAAGAAAGCATTAACAAACAACAGCTATGTAGCTCCATTAAAAATGCTTCCTAATGTAAATATACAGTGCCATATCATAAATAGAAATACAACACTGCTAACATACTATTGCATAACTTATAAAGACTATATCGGCTCTTTTCCTTTTTCTGACTCATCGCGAGAAAAAACACTTCTTGGAAATGTGTGGTGTAAAAAACAAGTTACCTATAATATATTAGTGTCGAACAACCAATCGTAAGAGCTGAGAATCTATCTACAAGTACCAACACCTACATATCGACATATTCCAACTTTAGCACACGTAATATGCAATCCAGTCATCCAGCAGAATACTACGCAATTCGGTAATTATAATTCATCTATTAGCAGTACTAGTTGTAATATATTTCCTATTTGACTCTTGTTTGGAAATGAAAATTCACAAATGAGGATATACATGTATATACATAAATATAGCACTCCCCGAAGCCAATTAAATCTAGCTCGTAACACAAGTACACACGGTAATAATATACCTACTATGTTCAACAGAGTAGAAAAACTTGGCAAATAAAATGTGTTAACTCACTGAACATAAAAATGTATGAAGCCGCATAATACGCCTGCATGCTGCATTAAGCATTAGTGTATTCAATCAATATTGTATTCAACCCTATCTTATGCAAAGTACAGTACAGTAAAGCACAATTAATACTACAGAGAACTACAAAGACAATTGGTACATACCTACTTATTATAGTAATTACAAATACGCTAGTACGCTAATATTCTGGCTATAAACCATATAATTAATTAAATGAACATAACCTACAGTCCCTTCATAGGTATACTCAGTTGCATCCCAAACAGACTTTTGGAATTTCTATTACTACTTTTGAAATCTTTCTTCGTCTTCCTACTCCTACTCCGCAATAATCTTCTTTCTGACATTTACCATCTATAGACAGTAACCTTGACATGCAAAGATAAAAATGTAAAGGAGGCCATGAGATGCGAGATACCACCAGGAACTACACACAACGAACACGATTACGACCACGACCATGACAACCATAAACGAACAACATTCCAGTTCGCCAGTAGTAATTATCGTAAAATCAATAACTATCGATACAAGAAACAAGGGTAGCATTATAGGTCACAGTCACAGAAATATTTACGAGTTCCAAATTTCTCCTTCTTTCGTACTTATTCATTATTACTTTTCAGCAATCTATCCCTACACTCAACTCTTCCCTTTTATGTCAGATTTTATCCTAGGAGTTAATCATGATTAAGCTTTCTAAATTTAGCAATAAATCCGCAATTCCCAAGTTTACATTTTTTCCACTCTAAAAACTTTTGACTCGCTGTACATGACAAACAAAACTTGTGGTTGTTACATATTAGTCGATATACCTGTCTTAATGTATGGTGCTAATTCTAATGACAGCTGAATGAATGCATTCAATATTTGTAACCAGTGGAAATACATGGAAAAGAATAGAACACAATTGACAATACATACAATCACAATCAGGCACAATGTAATGTGGTTGCGTAATTTTCACAGTATTATTTGACATGTTACCACCACAGATTCGGTCTGTCAACTGTCAAATATGAAAAGTTGCAAGAATATTGTTTACTTACCCAATGGAGTTGCACAGGCACACGCCAAGATGACAGCCAGACTGAGGGAAATTCGTAACATTTTAAATATTTGGATAATAAGTCTATAAGTAAGAATTGCTTCGCGTAACAACCGGATTAAGGAATAAATGTTATTGTCCACTGGTGTTTTTGTTTTGTGCTATTGCTGAGTAAATTGTATGCGATTTGTACAAACGAGAGAAGTTGATTCCGTCAGGAACTGCAAATGTTGTATGAGGTTCAGTTACTCAAAGCTCGACCTTTTCACTTGGCTGAACTTAACTATGAAACTAAGGCAAAAGCATAGAACATACTCGATGCGATGGAAACTTTCTGGTTTTTTAGTCCCATGTTAAACATTGAAGGGTATACCCCAGTTGGAATTGTAAACGCATACAGTGCATACACCACTGCTTACTCATTCCATTTGTTCCTGTCGAAATACTGCTTACCTACCCCTTAACTTGTTCTTATGCCGAGACAAATTCTGCCTCCCCATTGGCCCACACACGCTTCTCCTCACCACCCAGCCAATCGCACTTCTCCAAGTACATTTCAAAACGTTTCTGTTCCACGGCGCAATTTTCTCATCACCTACATACGGCGATTTTTTATTCAGTGACTTTTCTGCATGTCAGTCATGTCACCTAGACTTCAACCTTATAATGTGTCCAAAGATCTTTTTCCTGTTCCTGTGATTTTCCACAAATAAATAATTAGTCTTCTAGAATCTTCTGGACGCCTATGTCAATTTTAAAGCCAACTTTATTCTTCAATGTTCACATTTTTTTAGCCATTTAATTTATTGTCTGCATTGGACTAATGGGAAAAATTACTGAATCCAATGTCTATTACTGTCAATTCTCTTGCTAATAAGACAATCATTAGTTTTTGAGCGGAAAATCTCGCAATGTAAACTTTGCTTGTGAAATTATGTAGCCATAGTGCATTTTATTGTACTTACCTATATGATGATTTAGAAAATGCTTTTCCAGATGTAATATATTTTTTTACAATATTTTTCACCTAGGTTGCATTCAGAATGGAAGAAATGCATGTGTATCGTGTACCTATACATATATAATGGGGTTATATGAGATTGAGAATAAGTTTTGGCTTTTGAATAGAAATTATTGTACTAATTTTCGCTTTGCAGTGTTTCCGTTTTCAGGACAGTTTTGACATTAAACTTAAATTAAACCTTTTCGTGAATCTTAAAAGTAAAATGGTGTGGGCATTGCTGACAGAATTGTTTGTAATGAGGGGCTGTGATATATAGTAGGTATATACTATATACCACAGCCCCGCAT
>JAAXYX010001854.1:0-20244 GCA_036851915.1 Ptenothrix huangshanensis | reverse complement strand
AATAATAAGCAAGAAGCGGATGGAATTAGTACATTTAGTACATTAATAAATCGAAAGAACAATGCTGTCATAGCCTTTTAGTAAAAATTGAATAAAAGCCGGGAAAATGCTAAAAAAAAATGAGATATTTATTTTTGCAAACTTTTGTCGCTTTTTCATTTTGTTTTTTAAGACTTTGTTTTTATTTCTTGAAAAATTCTAAATTCATGCATTTCGTAAATTGGTTGATATTTTGGACATATGAATGTAAAAATGTTGGCTTGAATCCTGTTTTTGTTTTTTAAATGTTGGATACTGCTTCATTATCATAATAATGAGTATGTGGTATACTGCTTCAGATCTAAATGCTACTTGTTTACAGTATTTTCATTATTATTTATTTTGTTTTTGTGTATTGTGTCTTCTCTCGTTACACATGTACTTGTTAAGGACATATATGTACAGTAACCAAGAAAATTATTTAATTAATTAATTATATGTGTTCACTTGAATATTGAATGTTCTGGTTTTTGGATGACATCGACAATTGATTGAATATTTTGTGGAAAATATTACAGCATGTCTTTAATATTTAATTTACACATATAAAAATCACAATATAATTATCAATAATAATTAAAATTAATTAATACTTATTAGCTATTATAATGAATTAGAAACGGGTATTCCGGTATTTCCAACCCAAGGGTATTGTGAGGGACATTGTTGGCATGTTTTCATGTATCTCACTCCCGATTTATGCCATAAATTACATACTTTGGGATGATTACAACGACGAGGACGATCCTGCAAATATGAACAATTTCACACACTCACAATTAGTGATTAAAACTAATAGCTAATAGGAAACAATTGTGACTAGTTACTTGTTTTGCAAGTTTTTATTCTTAGAAGCTAGTCCACGTACCTTGGTATTATGGCAGTTCCATGGTTCGAAATTAAGCACTCTGCTCAAAGGTGTTGGGTCTCGTACCCATTGTAAAGCTTGATAGTTAGTAATAATGAAAACGTCATCCATATTTACAAGAGTGTCTAAGAAGGCTTCGAATCCTTCTTTGTGATGTGGTTGAGTAAACCAGGCAGCATGGTAGTAGAGACCGAAGGGAGCTCTGAAATAATCAAGAATAGCATTGACTTGGAATTTGTTTGACCTCGTGATATACTCATACTATTCCCAAAGGATATTAAATACCATTATACGATTAAAGAAACAATGGACTCTGAATCAATTTTAACCTGTTAGTAGTGTAATGGCGTTCAAAATTCTTGGCCAACATATTGTAGACACCTTCAGCATTAGGTGGGTTGGAGCAAGCATCTCCCATGGAGCATCGTCCACCCTTCAAATCTTGCCACATGACCATAGGTACTTCCCAAACTCCCGGATAGCTCTTGGTTGGACAAGGGGGGATCATACAATCGTGGAAGATTCTGTAGTCCAAAGTGTATGGCCAAGATGGTGGTCTATTCTCATAGACGGGCATGGACGAGTCGTAAGTGAAATTGGAGTCGTACAACATTTTGAACATGTTATTTCCACCCACAGCCAAGAACGGTGCTCTCATCCCGCGAACCTTCACAATATATTATAAAACAGGATGTTTAAAAGCTTGTAATTACTTGTCCATATTCGTACTAATATAATCCTGTAATGCCACGAAATCTTGCAAAAGGAGCTTAACACTATGAAATTGACAGCACTTTGGTCTTTTATGGTGGAGCAAAGATACTTACGTCACTCAATTTGACGCCACCGTAAGCTGCTAAGATTTCTCTCTGTCCATTGATTTCTTTATCCCATTTCTTCTGGCTGAATTGTTCGCCGAAACTATGCCTGCAAACAAAACGCAAGCCATTATAATTTTCTGCTTAGTTTATAACCTGGTTCCTTAATATTAATTGGCTGCAATCGCATTGCATTATATTCTTTGCATAATAATCATTGCAATTGCAATTGCAGTCATAGAAATAGGAATAAAATTTGACTACACAAGCTTTATTTCCTTACGAGATAGAATGGGAAGCAATTTCATGACCATCAGCAGCTAAATTTTGAACTTGACTGTAATCCGTCCATTCATGGGAGACGTAGAAAGTGGCCGAGATAGGGCAGCCATTTGGATTCTTCCTTCCCTTCTCAAAGAGATCTCTGTAAAGGTCCTTGTTCAAATCGTTCACACTGTCGTCGAAGGTAAGCAAAACAATTTGTGGGACGTTAGCAGCAGGGAGTCCTCCAGGAATATCCTTTCCTCCACAGAAGCAGTCAGGAAGTAGACATTCGTCTTTACGACATTTACTGGCAGGTGAGTTGGGAACGTTGGTCTCGTAGACTGGTGCTGGACGAGATGGCAAGTCGACGTAGACATCGCGAACGGAATCTTGAACGTCCTTGACAATGCTAGAAGATGGCTTGAGGGTTGGGCGGGATCCGGATCCGGATGAAGACTTATGACGGGTGGAGCCGCGAGATGAAGAACGACTGGTTGGCTTGGAAGTGGATGGCAGGACCGGTGGAGTAGGACGACGCGTTGTGGTCGTCGTCGTTTGAATCACCACAGGTTGGCCACGCTGAATTTCTGGTTGAGGTTGTCGCTGTTGTTGCGTTGATTTGTAATCTAATGGACATTTATTGCACGAGTTCAGTTTAAACAGATCATATACAGCAGCACTGTGGTTACCATTGCCGTCATACAGCTATTATTTTAATTAAATTATGGAAACAAGATTTGCATGTAAGGAATAAGGATCGAGTGAAATACTGGTTGGTTGCTTCGTTCTCGTGGGTTAGTTTGCCGCAGTAGGTAAATGGTTGTTATTGTTGTTGTTAAAAGCGAAAGCATAAATATTCCCTGCACATAGTTGTGTTCGCTCGCATCTTGCATCAGCTGCTACTTTGCTTTGGACTTGTAAATTGCGAATTGTCGATGGTAAATGAATGAATGAATGAAAAGACTTCCTTACCGACATCGTCGTACTGGGGTTCCTCTTTGTCATCCTCGTAAATGTAGTAGGAGTCATCATAGTACAGATTGGATGCATTTGGTGCTGGTTGTTGCGGTGGCACGTTCGCGGCATATCGTTGGGACAAATATTCTGGATCAATTATGATCTCTTGTTGTTGATGTCCTCCTGTCGTCTTCCCACTTCCGCCATTTACCGACCTATCAATCATCAAACCCACTCTTATTTAATTACAACTTCAATAAAAGTACATTACAGCACTTGACGCATTTTCCAATTTACATCTACACCCTCATCGCCTCGAAATCATTTACCTACGAACAAATTATTAATTCATCCATGGCTGAAAGTCTAAATTGATCAGATTTATTCATTAGCCACGACTAATAACTAATGCTACTTCCCTGTATTTTCCATACCCCCACTATCTGTAATCATTACTAGTTGTAAAAACGTGAGTTCGCTGATCATTTTTTTTCAATTTCAATTTCACTAATGAATACTGGGTGGAACACTAATGATAAACGATCAAAATCATAGAGCTACGACAATGAATGCAAGTACATAATGAAATAATGTAATTTTTATTATTATTGTGTGTTATAGTAATGTTGATTACATGTCGTCGTCAAGTCGTCATTGGATTATTACTTGGATTAGTTCTTGTCAAATGTCCATGCTCTGTGCCAGTGTCAGAATCTGTATGACTGTTACTGTTACCACTACTACCTCCTGTTTCCGTTCTCGTCCAATAGGTCGAGGGTTGGAACCCATCCAGAAGTTCTAATGTGGGTTCAGGAGTGAGTAGAGGAGTAGGTACGGAAGTCCTTGGGATCACAAGACGATGATTGACATTCTCATGATACATTTTTAGTGGCAATTGTTCTCGTTGCTGCTGAGGTCTAGGCTCTTCACGTTCAAGATCATGGTGCTGGTGTTGCTGTAGATGATCATGGTCTTCGTATGACACTTCTAAGGAGTCGTCTTCAGGTGATGACAAGGGCTGTTGTGGTCGTGGTTGAATTGGGGACTGCAGCAGTATGGGTTGTCTTGGCCGATGTAAGTTATATTGGTTTTGATGGCTTGGGTGATGCGGATGCTGATGAGAGTGTAGGTGGAGGTGGTTATGATTGTAATTGTGGTGGGGATGTCGGGACTGTTGGCGTGTCAAGGAGTTGAGCGTGGACGCTGTGGATGCCAAGGGTGGTGACGAGGGCACTAATGATGCTTGTTGTTGATTAAATTGAAATCTGTGATTGTGATTATGGTTGATATTCGTATTGGCGATGTTGTTTGTGTTACTATTGGCGTTGGCATGCTTGTGGTTCTGGTTCTGGTTCTCATTGGCAGTATTGAGATGCTCTGTGACTAGAGTTTGTCTTGTTGGCGTTGTCGTTTGTGGCTGTGGTTGTGTTTTGATGAAACGATGATGTTGATGTGCGTACGTTCCATAATGTAAGTCTCTTTGTCTCCAGTAAGAACTTGGGTACATATTGTCATGTCCAGGGCCGGGATTTGGCCCGTAGTAATGAGTCTGTCTTTTTACGATACTGTGGCTCCGACTGTATGTCATAAAAGTACATTACAAAGCCAAATTTTAGACTATTTTCCAATTCCACTCTCATTACGCGCATTCTTTAGCGATCAACAAACCAACTGGGGAATTATTAAGTAACTATCAACCACATGCAAAGGTATGAAGCGATTAATTACTATTGTTATCGTTTTCGTTACTACTACTTTTTAGGCACCAACTCAAATATCAAGAAGAAGCATTATTACATTACATTGTAGCAGAAAAGTTCATGTTGTTAATAATTCAGGAGCTAGCTGTTTCACAAAAAACATCCTTATGCAATCAAGTAACTACTTCGATCAGGTAAGCATACAAAAAGCTAATTAAAGCAAGTACAACAGGCGAGGGAATAAAGAGTAACAGCAAGTACCACGAGCTATACAAATATGGGCAGTTCTGAGATTGAAATGACAAAAATGTACAAAGTCAATTGAGGATACAAAAACGTATGCAATGACAAGGTTAACCAGGACTGCATGACTACTAACTACAAGAAATTCTAATAACTGTATAATATGTTATAAGCCGAAAGTCAAAAAGCCGTTTTTGTTGCTAAAAATCAAGCCGGCCAAAAGGATCATAAAATATTTTTACGACTGAGACTGGCATTTGATCAAGACGTGGAAGTACGTTGTGTTGTGACTGCTAATAGGTATATATAGGCGTGATAATTTATAAATTCCATTATCGCAAATTGCAAGCAAGCAGTAAAGTGCACGAGGATACTACCTAACCTATAAAAGTTGCACAGGTGGAACGGCTGCATGGATTTGGTTAATTTGATCATTTTACTATTTTGCATTTTTGTTGCAGACAGCAACAAGTTATCAATTTTTTCCTTCAAATTCCTGGTAATTCTTTCGCGTATTTAAAACGCCTAAATTAGTATCAGCTTTGTTGGGCTGTTTGCTGCTGGTGCTCGGTCGTAGCTGG
Source organism: Ptenothrix huangshanensis (assembly GCA_036851915.1). Taxonomy (NCBI): domain Eukaryota; kingdom Metazoa; phylum Arthropoda; class Collembola; order Symphypleona; family Dicyrtomidae; genus Ptenothrix; species Ptenothrix huangshanensis. The sequence continues at coordinate 14,774 of JAAXYX010001854.1, read as the reverse complement.
TAGAGGAAACTAATTAGCAATTAAACTTTTTTAATGAAAAAAGCGAGCAGGAACTAAATAAATGGTAACGATTTGGTTCGGATAATTAGCCTTCAAATAATTTAGCTCACTGCCTCCTGGCTCGAAATCCCCAAAAGTAAAGCAAAACAAAAAAAACAATCCAAACCCAAACCCTAAAATTCACGATCTCCATCTCGATTCGATCCTCTCTAGAACGGCAATCGCCATCGTCATCGTCATCGTCCGTAAGGCTCCCTGGGAGTCACTCAATCATTATCATGTAATGTAAACTGTCTCCGTGTTCTTGGTCGGCAATCGACAATCCTGAATCCTGATTCCTTATTACCTATTACCTATTACACCTCATCACCATCCCTACATACATAATACATATATCTACGAGCTAACCCAATTGCTTTATTGCGCTAACACTAGTTGTATATACAAAGGAATTCACAATCGAGATTCATTCGCATTCCATAACGAAAAGGAAAACTAGTTCACGACTTCTGGACTCTACACGTCGGCTGATCCATTGAATTGTAATTAGACAAGTGACTACAACTACTTTAATGGTAATGGCGTAATGGTCATTCCATTCTCACATGTTTAATACAATGTACTTATGTACAACCATTCCATCCTCATTATGACTTGTATGACCTTCAAGTATCTGCCCTGGCTCAAAAATTTATTTCCTAGTTAATATGCAACTGTATCACGTCTCACCATCCTCATATTACCGACACTAGACATAGCTATCACAATCAACTAATCAACTACCTGAGTCTGAGTTGCCTCGATGGTTGTGTTATAGGCAGGAATAAAATATATCTATCTGGAAGTGAACTCCCCTAATTAATTATGTTTTTTGTGCAAAAATAAAACAATGGAAAAAGGATCAGGTGGCAATCCCAGTCATTTATACAGCCAAGACCACTCGATGATATCCATACACAATCAACAATGGTAATTTCTGCTAATAATAATGAATAATGAAACGTCAAAAAAGGTCTTAGTGTTTCACAATACGGAATTTATAATAATTATTTCCTCATTAAAATTTAAATCTGACTGAATTAACTTTATACGTTTATACTTCAAGTCAAGTGACAGACAATAAAGCACAAAAGAACAAGACAAGTACATGATGGTTGTTACCAAATCAATGAAGTGGCAAAGTCGTAGAAATGTAGAATGGAAATACCTTCATAACTTATTTCCATATTCCATATCCACAGAGCTCACTCCACGAATGGAAGCTACGTACAGGTGTAACCCAGTCCACACTTAAGAGCCTCCATTGCATAGCATCGCATCGCATCGTATCTCATCGCAACCACCACCACCAGCAATAACCCAGTCCATCATATCATAGTCAGAGTCTGTACTTTACAAGTGCTCACAATTTACAATTTACCATTGCATTACCCAATGTCACTTGCACTTTCCTTTTTAACCTGAAACTAACAACCACCAACACCAACATCAACTGCATATTATGTTTGTATCTACAACTGCTGCCTGCCAATTCCAATTGTACATACAAAACACCACCATTACCTACTTATTTACCTGAAGCTAAACTATACTGACTTGGATTGTCGTGGTATTTTCATATTTCCATTCTATAATGGTTTGCCTTCATATGTTGTGTTAATCATGGGAATGGACACACGTAACCCACAGTTACAGTGGAACATAACGGTAAGTATTATGTACGCTGATACTTGTAATTGCATTTCAAAGGGTGTCCCACTGTAATTATTTTATATCGTAATAGCAAGAATCACAATTCCTAATTACACACATTTCATAAATCCCTCCAAAGCCCAATACACACAACTAACAAATACTCACATTTCGATTTCTAATATCTATCTATCCTCAGGAATCACATAGTCATTTTCGAATATCTGTTAAGTCATGTCCTACCTCCGTAGTCTATACTTTGCCAACTGAGAAACTGGGATTGAGATTGAGATAATGTTTGTCTCGCTACACAGTAATACAAGTTGGATTGAGGGTTTCTTTTTAAAATACAAATGCAAATATATATATATTTATGCGATTGAAATTACGATACGGCTATCCATTCCTTACGAGTTATCAGTAATTTATTGCTTTGAGGATAAGGAATCTGTAACCACACCCAAAAAAACCCGGAACTTAAACAATTATTCGCAACAGTAATCGAATGTCTTTCTGTTCTGATGTCGTTAGTGCCATGCACTTTTTGTCTCTGCGCAGTGTGCACATATATATCCTTTTGATTTACATTTGACACTCAAAAATTTGTTGAATGCTCAACAAAGACATGAATGTTTGAATCTAATTAAGATTAATTATTACGTCTACATGTAGAGGTTCACTGCAAAGGATATACATACAAAATTGCACTTTACTATGTACCTACATATTTCATTAAAATATCTACTCGTCAAGTACACCGCTCTCGTTAATACTCAAATAATGAGATGACGATTGATTGCAACCATGATAATCGAACGATTATTATAATTGATCGTGGGCTGAATAATTTTCCGGCACATTGCACACACTTGAAACTTAGGTATGTATACAGCATATCTTACGTATACACCCTGGGATCTTGCACGGTGGCCTCATGTGTGCCATGTCATGCCACGCTGAGCGATGCCATGCGATGCCTTACCATGCCAAGCTAAGCTTCATACTTCCTTCTACATACTACATCCTGGCCTGGCTCCTGGCACAGACTCGATTCATTTTTATATAACTTATCGTTTTTTACGTGGCCAAAGAATGTTCTGAATTATTTATGAGCCTGATTAAAAAGCACTAAGCATTTATTAGTGCAGCTAATCGTAATTGTAAGAGAATATGCATTTACATAACTTGCACTTTCGTCTGATCTGGGCTAACAAATTACTGACATCAGTACTAGTCATTCATTCTGAATGATAATAAACTCAATTTCAAGGGTAGGCCTATCCTACAATATGTGCTAAGTAGATATGCACCATGCTATGCTATGCTATGATATCCTGTCCACATTGTACATCGTATCAGCAACAAAATCAAAATCAAACGGAACCAAAGCTGCTGCAAGTGGTCAATGTCAGCAGAATTGTAAATTTTAAGGTAACTATGTTCTCCCAACAGCACAATGGAACAGGTAAGAAATTACGCAAAAAGTCATAACAATGCTTATAGCTGGAGGAAATGGAAAATAACTGATCGAATCTAATAATAACAACTTAGGTACCTAAATACTAAGAACTATTCCCAACAACCCTAACAATTTGCTTGTGTAATTTGTTTCGTTTTCCAGTCAAAACCAAACTTTCTAATTGACACACAGGTACAAAAATAAAACAAAAACAACCGTATTGCGTTAACTAAGCTGTACCTATAAATTCTGATGGGACTTTATAATATTTTCGAAGACCTTGCTGCACATTGCCTTGGATTGGTTTTGTCTTGGTAGGCAAGATACAAATAGAAAAGGAAGACCATATGAACACGCTAAGGACACTCCAAAATGACTTACTGCTGCCCTTTAGTTTTAAGCTTTCAAAATCTAATTTGACACATTCCGACAAAAACTCTTTCACCACCATAAAATCTGTACAGATGTTTACCTATGTTTAAATTCATAACCGTATTGGCTTTGCCTTGGTAGCTATAGGATATTCCCAAGTGTGTAAATGTAAACAAAGGCTGACTCAGTATATAAAAATAGATAGGATTCCCTTCGGAAAATACGCTTAAAATTTAGTTCATTTGTCATTACATCCTCAACAATTGTCGTTCTCTTTCATGGAAATTCCAAATAAAACGTTTGTTGACGATTGTTGATCCTTTTACTTGTCCTGTACAATACAGATGGAAAATAAACTTGGAAGCGCCTTAATGCAATGACAGGGATTAAAACTACAATATATTGGTTTACCGGTCAAAACGGCGTGAAAATTTAGAAAGGAAGTGATGACTGATGACAATGACTTGGAAATCTGTGGAAAATATTTCTCATCAAAATTTTCCTTCACCATTTATAAGCCAGAAAGATACTTCAGATGATGAACAAGAACAACTCTGCAGCTGTTTCACTTTTATTATTATTATCGCATCGCTAGCATTGAATAGAATTGATCCGATTCGAAGAATAGTGAAGTAAATTCTTATTATCGATCCTTATTTTCGATTTGGTAGTCTACTAATACTTGTATAAGGCCAGACCAGACTAGAACATGCCACACCATGCAAGGAGAGACGAGAAAACTCGAGTCAGCTTCATTTTCAGTTAATTATAAATGCGTTGGAAAATTGAACATGTTTATGCTGCTTGTCTGCCTTTCAATACCGCCATTACTATATATTGAGTATTGCGAATCGATCCCTCAACTTCCTAAACAATTTAAATGACTGAGCAAAATGAAAACAACTTCGGCTGCTCTCCATCATCCATAAATAGATCTGAATGAAAGAAAGAATCCATGTGTTGTACTGAACTGACATTCCTAAACAGTTTCTATTTTCCCATACTACAATTCATCAGTTGCTTCTTTTGGCGTGGAGCACAAAGGTGACTTTGAGGAGAATATTTGTTTACTGCTATCTCAATTTCCATTTTATTACTACGACTACGACTGCAACTACTCCATAATCCAGATTAGTTTGACGAGTGAGCTGATTTCATTTCATCTCATTTCATGTCATTTCAAATGGGCCCACTTCCTCATCAATGTAAAGCACATATATACACAGGTAATGAAGGTACACACATCATATAGCTAGCTCTTTGAAAATTATCTGATATCAGATTTTTTATAACGGAGAGACACGCAAGATGACGACAATGCCGGCGAAGCGGTAGTCGTAAATGGTAAAACAGTGAAATGGAAAGCTGATCGTAATTTTTAGATAAATACGCAGCGCAGGTACCAGTCTGGCAAAAAATTAATCCACTGCAATTACCAACAATTAGGTAATCCTAGCATCAACTTTAAATTTGACAGGTGATGCATAAAATGTGCAATTAAGTAAATATATACATTTTTTCATGTTTGTATTGCACTTATGTTTTATTCATTGTTTGTTCTGCACTGCTAGGACTGAAACTACGGTACTAGAGCAGTGCTACCCACAGCGTGTGGTTTGGTGTGGAGTGAAATGATATCCACCTAATGAAATAGAATTGAAATTCCTAGGATAATGAATATAGAATTAAGATTACGATTACCACATCGTTCTACATACTACACGTCTTTCTTGAGTCATTATTTATTTACAACCAGCACCGTAGTACCAGCACCAGCCTCAACACACCTTTCCATAGCCATAGCCTAGCTCCAGCAGAGTCAGAGTAACTGTCTCACACAAAATAAAAGTCATAAAAAAGAGAATATTCTTTGCATGCACTTGGTACTTGGTTCAGTATGGATATGTACACACGTATCTAAATTCTCGGCAAGGTAGTGTAGTTAGCAGCATGGTAAAAAGGTATAAATATTATGCCGCAATGCCAAATGCTAAATACCTAGTTATCATATCTGCAAAGAGATAATAAATGCTGGTGCATGAGATTTCTGACAACCTGCATTTAGCCTACAGACAGAAAACCAACAGAACACAAGTTTGATTACATAATCAAGAAACTGTAGCATGCGAATAACAAATAGGATAATAAAATCAACTTAATCACCATAAATTATCGAGCCTTTTCATTTCGTTTTCTTGTTAGTTTTCCTTTTCATTCACCAAACTCTTTCGCTCGTTTACAGGCCCAGGGTCCCTTACTCTTGCAATTGCAATTTCAATTTCAATTGCAATTTGTAATTTGTAATGCAGCCTCAACCAACACTCACTCCACATATTTCTCTGTCGAATCTAATCTAAGCCAAGCCGAACCAAGCTAACGTCAGCTCTCCTTCTGTCAATACCAAATGCTAAATACTGAATACCATGCTCTGTCCATAATATGGAGTCCAATATAGGATATAAATAACATGAAAATGCCAGCTAATTTAATCATTACCCTTTTTCGCCATTGCTATTTCGATCGTCATTACTATTTTGGCAATGTACTTAAAAATCCTTTAAATAATCGTCTCTCGATGAAGCTGAAATGCCTAATTACTCGGAGCCAGAGCACATCTGGCCCAGCCCCTCGAGACAATATGAGTCCTTGTTGGATTTCGAAATAAAACTAAAAAGCTGATTTACTGATTTTAAAGTACTGCTTTGCCTCCTTTATTTACCAGACTCAGTCATCCCATGAATTGAGAATTCATGAACGCATTTCGTTGACAGTAAATTACAACCTACACACCAAATAAGAGAGCACATTCTACGAATTGAATGAACAACGAAAAGGAGTCGAGATCGAGGAGCAAATAAGCAAAGCAAAGCAAATAAGCAATGCAAAGGAAAGCAATTGACGATGACAGCGCGTGTAATACGTTGCGTTGTAAATTGCATCCAGAATCTTTTAGCAATCCCAACAACAACCATTCACAAGTTGCACGGCAGACGAAAATGTCAATTGCCGATTGCAATAGCTAACCCAAGCTGTTGAAGCTGCAAGGAGGCAACAGCAGGAGCAAAGAGCAGGAGAGCAAGAGTAGAAACACAAGAGTGGAGATTACACATGATAGAAAATCATAATTAAATTTAAATAAAACGAGTAATTGTAATAAATGGTGCCATCCATAGATCCACAGTGAAGAAAAGCAAAACAAAAAGGTTGCTGAGTGTAGCGAAGCAAGGGGGGAAAATGTACAATAATTAGTTCAGTGCATGTAATTGAAATCAAATCAGTAATCAGTCTATGTCTTCTCCTCTGCAGTTAGTTAACTATATGGTACAGTTCTTATTCCGATTGCTCAAGCTGAAAAGAAGCAAGCCTCATGGAAAGCTAGTGTTATTATTTAGCAATTAATTGAAGAGGTCTACCTACCATCTACGGAATCTAATCTACACAAGTAGTATTCAATTGAGTATTGCATCTTTATACATTTTGTTTTGTTTTGTTGTTATTCTTGTTATTATTACTAGAGCTGAAGCCGAAGCACACGGATGCCTGGCCGGGCTCGCTATTTGCACTCGTCTGTGAGTCTGTTCTCTGTTACTCTGGTTAGTCTAGATGATATATTACGATATGAAATGATAGTGGAGCGTTTCATGTTTCATTTGTCATTCGTATCGAGTTTCAGTGATTTTTGTACATGACAGGAAAGAACAGGATAGGGCAATAATACAAGTACAGGTTGTGCAGTTCGTTCAACGTTACTATGGTGTGTTTTACCTAGGTAGTTAGAAATAGTTGGATGATTGCAGGTGTACAGAGTACAGAGAAAAAAAAGAGAATGACATGTGTCAGTAGAAATGTTTTATGAAATAAAACAGTCACATATGTAACAGAAGACAAAGACGAAAACAAAACACACCGAACAGGAAGAAAGAAGTCAGAGATGATTTGCAAAATAGTCAAGTTGAAATAAGTCTCATTGAAATCGAAAAATGATATATCATACTACAGTTAACTGAATGTGATGAAATGCCATGGGAAATTAAGAGAGAAAATGAGGAATTTTTAATTGCCTTCAGTTGACATAATAGTTAATAGTGTCCTTACCTTCCAACATTGGCAGCATAGATCTCCTCTTTGTAGTTGGGCACGTTCTGTTCGTAGCTTCTTCCAAGTCGGGACCCATCAGCTTGGTTGTCATCTTGAAATCGAATGCTGTTCGTGTACTTGGGACTGGTGCTTGGGATATTACTAATTAAATCACTATTATCACTGTTTCGTTGCAGTTGAATGGTTTCCGTTGGCTTCTTCGATGATAGTTGTTGCTGATTTTGATTGATTGCGTAATCGCGATTACGAATCGTGTCAACAACTATGGGAGAAGCTCTATCATCCACATCGTAGACGTATGCTGATGAAGCTGTTTGATTTGCGGCTGCTTGTAATCCACAGCGGACGTTTCGAGGCCAGTCACATGTTTGAAGATCATGTGAGTACATGAGTCCGCCAGTACACGATTCCAATAAAGCTCCACCAAAAACGCAAACATAGTACAGAGTGCAGTCATCCGGGTGTGGAAAATAGCCAAATTCTTCGGGACATGTGAAATCTGGGGCCAAATTCTGAGCTTGTGGCTGTTTTCCATTTCCACCTACGGATCTGCCCTGTGGTTGCGGCTGCTGTTGAGAATTTCGGGCTAGAAAAAAGAACACGTACAAACAATTCCTTAATAGTGTACATGGTCATTTTAGCAGACAAAGACGAATGGCAAACGAAGCGACGAGTTATGAACTTGATAATATACCCACATCATAAAACATAAAGTAAAGAATACAACATCAAATCGATCCTTCTCAATGGTGAATAGGGAAAAGTATCCTTGTGACAATGACAAAATAATCTACCGTGACGACCACACTAATCGAATTTGCATGCAATTTAAATTTATAAATTCGCACGTTTTTCAACTGTCATTAGTCGACGATGGTAGGAGGAATACTGAAAACAATCCTCTTAATTCGCTCAGGTTCAAGTTAGTTAACTTTTCACTAGTTACACTGTGCTATATAATTGTATATGTATGGCTTTATTATCCATGCCAGCGGTTTAATTTAGATTTGCTACACATACACATTCACAGACACAAAGAATAATAAAGTGTGAGAAAATGTTCGTAATCTTTTTGAAAAGAAAAGTGGAGGTCCAGTTTTCTAGCCTATTCCTATTCCCAATGAATACAAGGTCTCTTAGTTTTCATTTAGCTTGTCGTTCGTGTGGGTATTATTATCTTGACAAGATTCCATTCATTATTAATGGCTTAATGGTTGGTATAATCGAAGAAAAACAGAGGAGTAGGATAAAATGATAACATTTCGTTCCTAATTAGCACCCACGTTACTTTTTTTCTGTATTCTAATTACATTAGTTTCAATGAAATATTTTATTACCAGAGAATTCCATCTATTTTCCCCCTCGTTTTTCACACTCGCCTCTCTCCATGCACCGTACCGCCATACAGTATACCAACTTGTTCCCAATGAAATTTGTTTAAAAAACTCTATTCCGGATACATCCAATTATTTTTAATTAAGCATTGCAAAAACTTCTATGTAGTGTGTACAGGTGAGCCATTGTACCGACTTTTTATACAACTTTTTACTTTACAGTTCATATAGCAGGAGTCAAAGGTGGAATATATCAAATAAAAATACTTTTACACCATCAAACTACTTCCTAGAAAATGATTGTATGAGGGCATATTATAGTGTAGTCGTCGTCGTAGTTATCGTCATCATGAAAGACAGAAGCATAAAGTACATTGAACAGTATCCTTAATCCTTCATTTTTTCTCTAATAATTTAGCTGAGAATAACAACTGTAGTTAGATAAAAAATACACCGTAAATGGAAATGGAAGTGGGATCAAGCTACGAGATCAGTGGAGATCACAGAGCAGCACAAGTACAGACAGTCAGGCAGGATGGTAATAAATTTAAACAATGTAAGTTAAAAAAATAAGATCAGAAAAATTAGAAATATTGAGCAATTTTGGGCGTCGTCGTTTATAGAATAGAATCAGCTTTAAATGTGCGCTGTTCATATTTCTTAGTAGTATACCTTCATACTTGATACAATAATTATACGTGTATATCCACCGAACATAAATACATGCACATGCCTAACTCCCTTTCTTTTTTATGAGAACACAGAAGGCAGAAGGAGTGTAAAAAGGGAATTTTCCTTCAAGGTGAACTTCTATAAGTACATTTGTACTACCTGTGTGTCTCTGTCTCTATTCTATTCAACGTATTAACTGTTGATGATGATAAAAGTGTGGCTGCCGTCCAATCCACAACCAAATCCAAACCAATCCAATTCTAATTCAATTCAATTCAATTCATACCATTGCAGTGCAGTACAATATAACTTAATGTAATAATGCGGTGACTGAAAGACTGAAACCTGAAACTGTGAGTTGCAAATTACAAACGAAACTGTGATTTGCGATGCAATGCAAATATCTGCCTGTATTTAGTAAGTATTTAGGGACACAGACCTGAACCAGACCCTATTTATATTTACATGTGGATGGGATGAGGGGATCTGTACCGGCCAATATACCTACTCCCAGCATTCCCCATAATTGTATTAGATGTTAATGCCTATCTGCATTAAACTGCCTTCGCATGTGTATTTACTTATACAGTTAATAAGTTAATAGCATCTGATGGTCGAGTTTTGGTTTTGAGAAAACGTTAAGACGTACGAACTGCAGGTACTTGTAATTATTTATAATCCTTGAAGTTTTATACAGAGAGTTAGAGTTACGTCCTTGTCTAAAACATTTTTAATGTGTGAATTTTTTCCTCATTACATCCACACACACAGTCTGACATACATGAGTAAGGCAATTGGCTTGTCTTGAGTGGAGAAACATGTGCAGGTGGGTTGGTCATTGGTCATAGGACCTTTTACACGCATGCAGCAGGTGTTATAAGCTTGAATGGAAAAAGTGTGTGTCTGCGTCAGTCAACATTAGCTACATACCTATATATGATTAAATGACAAGTACCTGTAGGAATCAAATCAGAATCAGATTCATATGTCCAACATATAATTATGAAAATGAGAATGATTCTATAAAATTTTCAATTTTTAGTCATAAAATTATTGGTTCAAGGGTGACAATAATTCAGATTATGGTTATTAATGCATTACACATGCCATAACATGCCACTATAACCACGACCACTGTCTAGTTGACTCACTAACAATCATCTCAACGACTCATCATGTTTCCCCATTTGACCATTTTTACTGATGGTTGACCATTCCCTGACTCTGAGTGCAGCATGGCTGAATGTCAAGTCAGAGGTGGAGTGGAGACTTTGTTCAGAGTTGTATAATCCTAATCATGCAAATTATCTATTTTTTTCCACATTTTATTGACCACACTGCACTTCACTCTGCCATCGCCATCAACAAGTCCAAACCTAGTCAGATGCATCTCGAATTCTTTTTTTTGATATGAACATGAACAAATCAAATGATAATCATAACTAAATTACTACAACTATTATAATAAAATACCCTATCATAATCATATCATATAGTTAGTGGCACGTCTGCAGTCTACAGTCCACCTCTACCTACAGCTTCATTGCTAATTTACCGTTATTGACTGACTTTTCAAGAACGCGTCTTCCTTTTCTTTGCTTTCGTTTTCTAGCCCCTACTAACTTACTTGCGTAGCACTCATCAACAAATCATTATTTTGGTCAAGTTGCACTTTTTTATGGAAAACAGAAACATATTTTGGCATTTCGGCACTCGTGAGCAATTAATTATTATGTGGAAGACGAAAAAAGTACATAGGAGAGGCATGTCAAGTACCATCTTATTCCCATAATATACCAACTTCTTGTGGTTATAATGCGATCAGGAGAACTTCATTCGACTACTTTTTAACTTGTAACCTTCATGTTTTCCACAGACGAAGATGATGACCAAGACGAATATACAGAAGAAGCTCCGCATTCTATTTCTTTCGTAATCTATTTCTATATGAGCAGACTGTGCTACCACATTATATTTCTATATTATTATTACTACCACTAAGGTTCTGATTCTGATTACAAAATTAACCTGACTTGACTGGATGATTACAAAGTAGGGAAATTATTATCGAAATTCAATAATTGGATGAGCACGTTTTTCCTTCTGAATCGTGTGTTTTCAATTTCATTATAACAGCATAATATATACTGTGTATGTGCTTGTATTCATTACTTTCGTCATTACCTTTCGGTATTCGGTTTCTATCTGTCTCTCTTTCTTTCTATCTCATTCTCATTGAATTTTATGGGAAGGACTCTGAATCTGAATACAGGAATTAGAGGTTGTAATAATGAAATGGTAATGATAACGATAATGATGTTGGCAATCGGTAGCTGACAACATATAATTAAAAATTTTCTCTGATTTTTACTAGGAAATTTAATAATTCTGATTTTGATAATTCAGGACAGAGGTAAGTAGGGATTGTCAACGTCTCCACATAATTTGCGGAGTTTACGACGGATTTGACTAGCACATGTCTTTTTATCTGAGTCAGAAAAAAAACTCACATGGCTTCTATCCATGTCCATATCGATATCGATAAGGAATCGACACGACGTCTATGTACACATTGTCTGCGGCTTACTACCTGTGCCGAGAGTAGTTGAAGTTCATTGTGTAGCTGATTACAGTTGGCTTTGGCTTTGGCTCGGATTGGCTTAGCTTAGTTGTAGTGTTTAGAGATTTTCCTTTCAAAAATTTATAATATCATAATTTAAATAAACTTTCCAATCTCAATCCCAACTGCACTTCAATGTTCAATATAATCTCGTCGAATGTAGCAGGTAGTACGACATACAAAATGAAATCATTACCACTGATGCACTAAAAACCGCAATATAAAAAGTATTATCTATTATACACAGTTGGTACTTTGGATTTGATTTTAACGATTTACTCTTTTAACTTGTGCAATACCTACTCACTAGAGACAAAGTACAGGTAGTCGTAGTAAGTAGTAGTTGTAGTTGTCTTATTGCAGTTTGTTGTAGTCGTGTAGTGGAAGTAGTAGACGTCGTCGTAGTATTGAATGACGTATCTGTAACTGTATATGTGTACTGCTCTCGTCTACGAAATTAATGTTGGCTTATCGTCCGTATGTACACATACTGGGAGAGTCTTACGTTAGGGAAGCATGGTTCAAGAAATCTCTGATAACTTTAGGGCTTCTTAAAAAAATTTATGGCTTTTTTTGGGAAAAAACGACGTAACTCCTTCGCAATGCTGAACTCGAAAGTCCACATCCACCTTCATATTTAATAAAGTAAAGTACTATGCTCTGCTCATATTTTAGATCTCTAGTATGTCTCTCGTGGATTGCACATGGATTTAATACTATGGAAGTCTAATGTGCCCCATAATATACTGATCATAATAATTGCCTACTTCATTTCAATGGCTCAACTTTTCTTTTCTTACTTTTAATTTTCACCATTCAAGTCCGCACCGCAACAACAATAACAACAACAACAACAGCAGAAGTAGCAAAGGTAACAGCAACAACACTAGCACACTACACACACTCACTATCACTAGATAGTTATCATAATTATTTTGAAAAAATCAGTCCATTCAACAGAAAAGTAAAACACCACGCCAGCCAGATGCGTATGTAGGTGGTACGGCATGAGAAAACGAGAAAACCATGCAATGCTTAGCATTGCGTTGCGTTGCATTCATTGCGTTGCGATCGCATTACGTTGCGTTCGGTTTCAGTTCAGTTCAATTCGATTCAATGCGTACAGACACTTGCAGTGTAGTCAGTGTAGGACTGTAGGTGTAGGAGTAGTCGGCAGAATTTTAATTTCAAACAAACCGCAATTCTGAAACTCTTTCCTTCCTAAAGACTAATTTTGAAAGAAGAATGACGAGAAGGATCGTTTGTGTTATTTTCAAAATTCACACAATGAAAAACAAATGAAATGGAAAACTGATAATGATAGGATAGTAAATAACAGTGTAAAGTAGAAAACTTACCCAAAACTTCCGAATTGAAGGAAATCAATCCAATGATAACAGCGTAAATCCCATAATTCATGATTGTCCTTGAGAATCCTCTTGTTTTCGTGTTCATTTTTCAAAAATATAGTAAAATGAATTACAATTCCTGAAAAACTAAGCACTGGGCTTTCGAAATGATATTCACTGCACACAGTACACTAGGACACAGAACACTGCCGTCGATTATGTTTGAGTGTATAGAGATAGTTGGTTGGATGCTGCAGTAGTAAAGGACCACTGCACACCACACTATCAAAGGAAAACAACAAACAAGTCGAAGATCAAGACGAGGAGACCACCATACAACCGTTCACCTCGCAGTCTCAGTTAGAAAAGGAAGTTTGTCTCTGATGAATGTCAAATTTGTCCATGCACCCAGAAGGACCCAAGACCAAGACCATGCAGCCAAGGAATGCTTACTTATGGGTAAGAAGTGGTAGTCGCCCAAGTCCGGATCACCAGATCACAAAAACAGAACTGGTACGAGACACTGTACATGTATTCAGGTATTCAGGTATTTCTCATTCACGTAACACGGAAATTATGGATAAGGTTACTACCTATCCTCGCTAGTCCTATCACCCAGTCCCTATACACCTATATATATCTGGGAATACCTCTTTTCATTGGACGTGCTTCGGTAGAAATACTCCAAGTCGAATCACAATCTTATTAATACAGATATCAGTTCAGTATCCTTGCATTGTAATTTATGATTGTAATAAGTATCCAGTTGGCTGCCAATCAATAGGGTGGTCTGTTCTGGTCTTGTCGTGTCTGGTCAGGCAGTAGAAGTGAGATGAAGAAAAAAACTAACAAATCAGTTCAGTAAGTGTAAATAGATCTAACACTGGCACGACTTCGACTACCTCTTAAACAATCTTCTATAATAAGATGTACGAGGTAAGGAACGGAACAAGTAGGATTGGATTGGAATGGAATGGAATGGACATGCTACTCTGGGCTGAGCTACAGTATCCTATGCTATAGGATCGTGGCAAAAACCCCCTTTACCTGGGGCTCAGGTGTGGCTCTATATCTGTATGAAAACGAACGTATACACTCGCAAACAATATAATAATTTTGGGTGGAGTTCCAAAATACACAGATACAGCAATTTTCTTTATCAAGGACCCCGAAAAAAA
>JAAXYX010001853.1:0-20251 GCA_036851915.1 Ptenothrix huangshanensis | reverse complement strand
ATTGTTGATTACAGGTGAGGCAAGACAGATATAACCAAAGAATGTTTCGAGAACAAGTTGGAACGGTTTCCAATTGGTTTGACCGGTGGACACCATGTGAGCAAACGGTGGCAATGGTTGCTCTTTTACGGCGTTTTCAGCCAACCCAAGCACGCTTCCTGATGTCCGTCTTACACAAGCAACTCGCAGAGTGCGGAGATTTGAGAAGGGCAGAAATTCTTGCAAATGACCCAAGTATGATTTTAATTTTGGCAATGGTTTTACCATATTAGTGTTTCATTTTCCCAGTGTTCCTATGTAATGCATTGAGGTAATTGCTCTTGTCCCCTACCCCCAGACTGAGGTAGTGATGTAAGGCACTACCTAGTACCATTAAGGACTTAATTAGAAGCCAGATCATGTATGTAATATCTTCTACTGCTATGAGAGTATGTTCCCAGAATCCCTACGTGTATTCATCTTCAATATCCGTCACAATATCCGTCATGTTATAGCATAGCGGATTGGCTGAGTGGGTTCCATGTTTCATCCCACTTAAGTTAATGGCTTTTTGTATTACGTCTTCTCTTATAAATTTTGTTTACGTGCCTTCGGTGATTTGGTAGGAGTCGATAATATGTTAATTGTACGTTGTGGAGTAAACATCATTCTAACCTATTCTTGTTTTTCGTGTATTTATCAGGCTTTGTGGCGTCACTTGCAAGCACAGAATCGAAGGAAGCTCTGATTCGAGATTTATTGTCTTATCTTCCATTGTTGAATCCAAAAAGTTCGGAGGTAAAGACAGTTTATTTGGCTCTCATCCCCAAAGTCCTCAAGTACACGTTGGATCACTGTTCATCGATGGAGGAAGCAAGGCAGTTGCTTTCATACAGTTTGATTCATCCTGCATTCACTGGTGACGACCGAGGGTAAGATACATAATATTTCCAATTTATCTGTGCTACTACGTAGCTACTGTTTACAGATAACGCAAGTAAAGTACAATTATACGTGATCTTCGTGGTCTTAAAACAGTTGCTTTCATACACCTACACTCTCCCAAAATGGGTATCTCCAATTTAAAAAATATACTCCTACCAATCATTAATGAGCAATATAGGGACACAATCCGTGATTCTTCACTTCCTCGGTTTTAGGATTGAGAAATAAGTTCCAGATGAGAGCTGAACATATTTTCGTGAAACCAATCTACAGTTGTTCATTTTTTGAAATACTATATAAAAAGCTCGTAATCGCGGATTGTAAACATCTCAGTCACTAAAAATTGGGAAAATATGAGCATTATTTTTAAACTCGAGATTCCCGTTTCGGAGAGTGTACATACATACGAAATTACGGACTTTGGACCTTCTAAGAATACGTAATTATAAGGGTAATTTGTGAAACCTTGATTAGGTGTCTGCATGCTAATTGAACGGTTTCTGAAATGTAAAATTAAGTAATAATAAATAAATCAAGCTTGAATTTTTGATAAGTTTGAGACACAGATGCCCTTGAATGGTGCAATCTTGAATGTGACAATTAACAGTTGGAAGAGGATAATTACGCATTTCTCTTCTAAAGTCATGTAATTATATAACGTTACACTCGATATTTGCTGGAAATAGAAATGATAACTATTTGTACCAAGGATAGCGAACAAGTTGATATCCATGGTTGGTAAATTGGATATAATAAAATACCTATTAAAAGTTATCCGATATTACAGGTTATTTGCGTCCTGGTTGCACCAGTTTGAAGAAAAGTTAAACAACACGCCAACGAATGGCTCAAACAACGAAGGACTTAATCACTATCCATCCAGTTTAAGCGGAAGTCCTCCTTCCATGAATGACTTTGGAAGCGGTTGGCAACAAGGAAACTCGCCTTCAAGTAACAACGCAAACAGCTTGTCTGGATCTCCTGCATCCCAAAGTAAGTACAAAGCAATAGCTTTAATGAAGATATGAACAATTAATCTGTATCTGCTGTTTGGCATAATTGGGTTGTAAGCTTAAAAAGTGCATGTATGTAATTCATTTTTCATCTTTGTTCAGGTGGAATGCTAATCGGAAATTTTGGAGGTTCAAATTATAACCGCATCCGTCGAAGTAATAGCCTTACGCCTCCAGTTCTTCATTCTGATGGATGGAATTCGCAGGTTTGAAATGAAATCTTTAGTCATGAATATCGTTATATTGTCGAATGAAAAAAGTTAGGAAGTAAGAACTAATATAATATGTGGTTGCAACAGGAGGAGTTATACACATCCGTGAAGCCGAGGAGTTTGTCGTTGTCTTCGGATGCGAGTCCTCAGAGCTCACTAGCTTCATCAGGATCAGGAAGCGAAACACATTTGGATGACTCCAAGCCTACTTTTACGTCGCCTGGGATGAAAGGTACATTAATTATGCATTAGGAAATATCTCTCTAGCCTTTACTAACCTTTTACAGTTTACTAGAGAATCTGCCCAACAGCAGAGCCAAAAAATTATGTCCTGTCCTTTGTCATCAAAGAATGGACTTGTCAGTTTAAAAAAGTACCAAAGGCATTGAGTGCCTGAGACTGCCAAGCTACAGCTCGATGAGGTATGCAGACTTGCAACTCGTAGAGTGGCTACAGTTGTTGAGGTTATGATGAGTATGCGTAGCAGTTTGAATTAATATCTGACAGAATGAAAAAGGCATTTTAAAAAGCAGAAGTTACTCCCACTTTCGTAGATGCAAGGTCGGACCCAAACTAAAAGTGATACAAGCACCAAAATCAAACAGCCCTTGCCAAAAATTTTCGAACCGATAAGCAAATCTGCATTAAAATGAAATTACCTAAATATGCATCACGTTTTAATGAAGAATCAACAAGGTTTATTTTCATTCTTGTAACTACCTACCTAGATTTATTCTACAAAACGTTCCATCAAACCGGTACTCCCTTGTGAAGGTATTTTTGCGTAAAGATGCTAAATGCTCTAGTGGTATAATATACTATCATGGGGGTGCGATTGTGAGCATTGCGCACATGAACTAGGTAATTAAAACCAAAGTAGAATAGTAGTTCAACGACATCTTTTTGAATACCGGAGGGCTAGACACTTATTTTTAAGTGGTAAATAAATCACATGTTAAATCATATCTGTGTCAGCAGTGGATTACCATTTAATCGATAGCATTACTCAGTTATTAGTTTTATCTATTAATAGTGTATAGATAATAGTACAGAGATGGAAGATAGAAAATGTTACTATTGCTTGGATCATCTTTCCACGATACTAGTTTACATAAGCAAATTCTTAATCTCGTCGTAAAAGACAAGTACCAGGGCCCCTCCAGTACCCCGAATAACATTAGAAAATGCACCCTTAAAGAAAGCTCCCATGCCTTCCTCAGCCATAACTTTTCGCCAGCAATCAATTGTACTGGAGTAGCGCCGCTCTGCAGCGGGTAGACCAGACTGCATCATCATTCGTCGGCGAACTGTATCCCAGGGATACGACAATATTCCAGAGCCAACGGTGACAGTTTGAGCAATCATCCACGAAACGAATAACGATGTATTCTTCGGATCTGGCAATGCTCCTTTTGCTGTATCATAGAATCCAAAATAGCAGGCACGGTAGATGATAATTCCTTGAACTGATACATTAAATCCTCGGTACAAACCGATGACACCGTCAGATTTAATGGTCTTTTTAATACAGTCCACCATGCCATCGTATTGACGTTGAGCATTTCCTTTGCCACCTTTTTTGCCTATATCTGCGGCAAGTCGAGTTCGAGCAAAGTCCAGTGGGTAAACAAAGCAAAGAGATGAAGCTCCAGCAGCACCACCAGAGGCTAAGTTAGCAATGAAATATTTCCAAAATTCCTTCTTCTTGTCAATACCTTTCATGAACAAGGTTTTCCAGACATCCTTGAAAATAGTATACAATGCCCGAGATTTATCGCTGTCATGTAATCCTTCATACATTATCAATCTTTTTGATTTTTAAACTTATAAAAGATGAGATTACCTTGAAAGCAAAATTGAGGGCTTGGGTTGGGAAGTACCGAATCACATTGGCTAGATTTCCTCTCCAAAAACTTAGCATACCTTGCTCCTTTCGAACTCGATTAAAGCAGTCCACTATTCCTTTGTACTGCTGATCTTTAGCGATTTGTTTTGACACCGCTTGCACCTGTAGGAGGAGCTTGATCCGTTCAATTGGAGCCACGGCAGTTTTGGACACAGCTGCTGACACCCCTCCAGCAATAAAATCCTTTGCAAAGGAATTAATATCGAACCCCATCGTTGACTCTTCACAGCAAAGTGGCTAGTAACACAAAAGAAACGTACTGTGATTTAAAACGTTGACTGTTTATTGTATTATCAATTATTAGTTTTTCAGTTCATCGGTATACAATGATGATATTTTAAAGTCATTTATTTAGACATAAGAAAATCACCTGAAATATCTATAGCGGAGCTAGAGGGCAAGGATACACCAATACCAGTGTCACCTAGGTAGGGCTAAATGCAGAAAGTTTCGATCCCAAATTACCTACAACACAACACAGTCAGTAGTACTGTGCTGACTACTCTGAGACAGCTTATGCGGTCTACAACACAATTTATTGTGATTGCGAAAATCTGAAATGAACCAAATTCAAAATATGAGAGAATTTGAGTTTAGACAACTGATCTATTATTACAGGTTCCGCATAATGTGAGTGAATGTAGTATCGTTCGAAGGTTAAAAGCTATACAAACTAGACTTTCATTGTGGAGGTGTGGTGGAACCTCCAGAATCCAGAATCCTTAATAACTTTATCATCGTTATTTATGAAATAGGCTCGCCGGCACGAATTTGGCCAGCTTAGTTTTTAATATTTGTCTACTCCGTTACGATGATATGATACCATTGTCACGCCAACTATTATTAAATACGAAATATTACAATTTCGCGTTAAAGTCTTGTTTTCTAGCGCTTACGAAATCCATTCTATCGTGTTCATGCATCGTTCTCTACGATGTCTAGCTAAACACCTTGGTGTTCATACAATGTTAGTCAGGTAATATATTGGGATTGGGATAAATGTCACTAACCCGTAGGTTGGTAAAAGGGCGAACTGGAATATTGCAATAGCCTGGTAAAAAACAAGTGCCAAGTGCAGAAACGAAATGGGTTCTTAATTGGCAAATGGTGTTAATGTGGGCTCCTGTTTTATACTACAGGATTTTTACATTCAGCCTTGTCCTACATTAGGGGAATAGGAGGTATAATGTCGGGAGTAAGAGTTGTCCAGTGGTCCAGTAACAATTGGGCTTATATAAGATAAAAAGTAATGTATAATAAAGTATGTAGATGATGCTGGAAAATGGTAGGGATTCGGATGGGATTAAATGATAAAAAGGTAAGATTGTACGACAATTGTATCTTACCTGATTCCTGAACCTTGATGCAAGTAATTAAAACTTAAAAGGGAAGAACAAACTCAAGAAAAAATGAATAATTGTACCCGAATTTTCTTTACTGCCTGTGTTTCCCTCCTCGCCTTCTACTTCTACTAGTAAAGCAGTATCCCCGTATCTCTGCAAGCAAAGCCGCAAAGCCGCTTCGGTAAAAACGCCTTTACAAAAACGCCTTTGGCCATGCGATAGACGCCAGTCTGTTCATCTTCAAAATGTGCATGGCGTCTTTAGATGGGAGCGGGAATAGAATTTGAATTCAAAACATTGTCTGACGCGTTACGCGAGGGATTGAAAATTTTTAAATTGGAGGCATGGAGGGAAGGGAAGGGCTATGGTTATTGTTTTTATTGTGTGAATAATTCAATTGCAAGTATTTGGGTATAGTATTTGGGTTAAGTCGGGTTGAGTGTTCGCTTCGCAAACTCTTGTTAAGAATAATAAGCGTATTAAAATTATATCGGTGGTTGAGCATCTGAACTGAAGGTGAATGGATGGGATCGGGGGTAGGTTGTTAGCTAAATACCAGAGTTCTTCATTCTGTAACAAAGGATAGATTATTCCTTTAAATTGACAGTGCATGGCACCTACAAATTTATAAAAGGGGTCTTCGTATAAGATAAGATGCCTTAATAGGTGAACAGTTGTTTATTGTCTGATTATGAATGATGATTATTGATATTTTGAATATCAGATGTTCCGGGCTGGCTGAAGAGCTTACGGTTGCACAAATATTCTTTCCTGTTCGCTCACCTTTCTTTCGAAGATATGTTGACCTTGACAGAGGAGGCTTTGGAAGCTCAAGGCGTCACAAAGGGGGCCCGTCACAAGATCGTTCTGTCGATTGCGAAATTGAAGGAAAGGCCATCTCACCTCAAACAAATATACGAAGACATGACCAGCGACAAAGAAAGTATTCGAAACGCTCTGAGTGAGGTGAAATGGATGTTAACGACGCCAATAAAGCCCAATCCTCCAGAGACTGAAGAGAACACGACGACTCCCATGTGTGTCACCAACACGGACAACATTCAAGCAAACATTGGTCCGATTGGGAGCAACCGATTCTCGGATGAAAAAGCAATCGACAGTGCAAATGAATGGCAGGCAATCAATCAGCGTAACAGAGAGTCCGATATGAACTTGCCCGCCTGGATTGTTCGAGTTATTGGAAAAGGTAAGTTGGTACATTGTACATGGAATACAATGTAATTTCATCACTCCTCTCGATCCAGTCTTTTCAGATGTAGCTATAGCGTACAATGGTAATAATACTTTATTGATTTGATGTTTCCTTGCAGCTTGCGAATTGAACCCTGACATTGAATGCGAAGGTTTACTGGTCTCAGTGCTGGATAAATGCTTATCTCATGATGCATTCACTTACAAACAAAAAAGGCTTTTGTCTCTCTGGAGGCAGCAACAAGCTCCTATTGCACGCAGGAACTCCAGCGGTCATCATGGGCATTTCCATGGACAGTTTCACAGGTAGTTGATTATGGATGTTTTTTTGGGAAAAAATGTCCTTTATTCACCTACAATCTTTTTTGAATTTTTAAATCCTAATCGGTAGAGTTTTTGACGCTGCTTCCAAATATGTAATTTGTTTTTTGTCGCTCTGTATCAGGAGCTAAGATATTAAAGGTCAACGTTTATATTTTTGCTATGATTTTCAGTGGCATGTACAGACGTTTGAACAATAATGTCGATAATTTAATACCGGTATGCTCATAAATAAAAATATGTAACAACAATGACAGAAACAAACCTCACATTAACCCTGTAGCTTCCCATCCGACGACTGAACCTTGGGTTTTCCGCACCAGCCAGTAGCCAGCCGTACTGCGGCTGGCTCCTCCGTCGCCAGATCAAACCTATGCTTTAGCCGTCGGAACCACCCCTAGCTTCAATATCTTAGCCCCTGGTAGAGAGCGACAAAAACAAATTACATATTTGGAATCAGCGTCAAAAACTCTATCGAATAGGATATAAAAAGTCAAAAAAGATATTAGGTGAATAAAGGTAATACATACTGGTTTTTGTACCGAGGTACATTGTAAATTGTCTGCCTGCAAATTGGACTGTTCCACTCTTATTTGATTATTTTGTTTTCTTGGTCTTGGATGAAGACCAATACTTATACTACTACTAATGCTATTGCAATCTGCAATGTGGTATTGATTTGAACTTGGTTTCGGGTTGGAGACGATTAGTTTATGAAATTGTATTTTTAATGACAGAAACAGTGGGAGTATCAGCACTGGAAGCAACCCAATTAACAAACTTAACAGGCACTTCAGTCCTAGAATCCTCAGCTTGGGTAACCAGAGTGGAAACAACCTTGTTCAGAGTGGCACACCGCACTCCTGGAGTCCCGGGAGTTCTATCCACCAAGTGTTCATGGCGAAACGACCAAGTCTTCAGGATTCCGTTCTAGAGGTTAGTGTTTATAGCATGTCGTGATCCAGGTGTTCTGCTGTGTTAATTTCCTCAGCTTGCAACCCGTTCATTGTATGTACTTTACAGTCTGCAAGGTCCCATCTCTCAGTACAGCGGACTAAATCCGCGCCACTGCCGAATTTCTTTTCTTCTCTTTCATGCTCACCACCAATTGGATCACAACTCGATCAGTTGTCGTCAACGACTGGAAGTGGTGTCGGAAGTGGACAAAACAACTACGGTGGAACACTTGCCGGACTGGATTTCTCGCCTACTGGATTATTGGGGAACAGTAGGTCAAACACGAGCAACAGTGGTTCGACTCAGCCGCAGAACGTGGGTGGTTCATCTGCCCTGGACATTACTTCAAGACTGGAATCACTTTGTTTGAGCATGACTGAAGCTGCTCTTGGACCTAGCTTCAACAGCTACTAAGCGACTGAGAATCTGAACAAGCGTTTGACTACTGTCACAGACTGTCATCGGGAGTTGAAGTTAAGTAACTCCCGACTTCGCAACAAATAATCATCAACTTTTTTTTAAAACATGGTGTTCAAATAGAGACCAACAAAATACTTTCAATTGAGGGGTATTCTGAAGCGATACATACATGTGCATATTGCAAGAAAAGAACCCTATGGTCAGATAAGTACTAGTGTACGTTTATGTTTTATACTATGTAATAACACTTTAAACAACTTTGACTACCCAAGACTTGCAAAGTAATTTAAAAGGCTGACTTTTCGTAGTTTGTTGTAGTTATTTGTCAAATAGGTCCACTTGTATACACAGTTTTTCATTCATTACATGATTATTATCATTTTTATAGGGTTCATAGCAGTTCGTAGCAGTAAGGAATTTAACCAAATTAACATTCGTGTGAGTGTCCAGGGTTTGTCAAAGTTTGGGTCTGTCAATGTACAACCAGTTTTTCAATTTAATACGTATCCACACTAATAGTAATATTATCATAAGGCCATTGAATGAATGATGCTCGTTATGGCGTACTTCTTACAAAACATAGATGGACTAAAAATAACCATGAAAAATATTCATGTGTGCATAGATAAAATAGATATTTCGTGTTGTTGTTAAGAGCTGAAAGAATGTTTCACTATTGAATAGATTGAGACTGAATGGAAGCAGTATATATGATCCAAATAGTGCTCGTAAAAGTACTGAATTATTTCGCAACATAAACGAGATGAAGTAGCTGGACTTCTCGCATTGTTGTTTATCTTAAATTGTAAGCAAAATTATGTTACCGGCGAGTGTTTTCCTTGATTTGAGTTGTTTTTATGTTGATAATCACAAATCACTTGTTATTATAGTCGACTGTATTTGCTAACACAATTTTGTTCTGTAAAACTCATTCGAATAGCTGATTATGCTATTCATGCACAGGAAATCTTTGGGTAATTTTACAGTTCATTAGTTTAGAGAGTACTTGTATTAGGTATGGTAGGACGTAGGGCATATCCTGTGAGTCGTCAAGAATGATTTGCTATGGATCGTTTCCCGTATTTAGAATTTATACCAAAGTTTGTATGTATGATGTAATATCTGACACTTAGTATTACAGTGTAGTTAGACTGTAGACTGTAGCCTCCGTAGAGGGTGTGTAGTGGATTAATTAAGTAGCCACTGCACTTTAATGCATGCTTTTTAAAAATATAGGTTCCATTTTGTAAATACACTTTCTTGCATTACAATTACAGTTCTGGTGACTTTAGGCAGGATACACTGTTCGTGCTGATCCCGAAAATTACGAGTTGATTGTTTTAAAAGGCTTGCAATTCTGGTCTTGAGTATTATTATAAATTGTATTTATGCATGTGCAGACAAGTACTATTTGTGTGGTTTGGTAGAATAGACTGGATATCTAATATAAGAGGTTTTAAACTGGAGCGGGATCATGTTGACTCATGTTTTTCACGGCGGTGTAACGTGTGCCCGTAGAAGATTCAGCAGGTCATATCGTTATACTATTGCTAGCAGTAGTTTGTCAATCAATTTCATCACTTGCATGCGAGAGGAAGGTTATGTATGCACGTAACGTGTGTGTACAATTTAATGAACGGGAAGAAGGGGCAGGTGATCGTTGATTGTCCGAAAAAGAGAACTTATGAAAAGGTCATGGCTTGAAAACTTGAAACAGTAACGAATGTGTAAAACTAGATATGCGTATGTGTATAGTGATTCTGATCTGAGGTTGGTATGTCTATACTTGTCAAGTGCATATTGTTGGTCGCATCGTCCATCAAAACTTATTGAATGCTTGCCCTACAAAGTAAGAAAAAGCTGTGCATTCAGTGTTCAAATTACAATTCGGAATACTTTGTACATTATACGTAGGCCTAGTAGAGATATAGTTATATTTATTCCGCTATTAAAGTAAGGAAATCATAGAGAGGTTATATGTGGCTAAAATTAAGTGAATTGTTCGTAAGTTGACGGTGTACTGTGTACGGGATCGCCAACAATCTGCAATTTTGCAGGTCCAGCGTTAGAGTGAGTTGGCCTTCCATATTCACTAGGTACTTCATACAGTTATATAGGTTAAGATAGGATACGAAGTAGGATAATTTTTTAGTGTTTGGTCAGCATTTGCTTGGTTCTTTTTATTGTGTGAGAGATGCATAATTTTATTTTGTATGCCAAACACTACAAGAAACAGTAAATTGGTATGTATTTTGAATGTGTTCATGGTACGAGGTTCGATGCAATAATAATCTTGTTTGCGTAATTTTCATTCAAATTCTTCATCTCATCATGTAATACAAATCAAAACCTACCTGTTGTAAATGGATCAGACTGAAAATGTAAGTTGTCAAATATGTTTAAGGGAAGCAGAATGGGAAATAACAATGTGCAACGTAGCAGAGTTCGTAGAAAGGAAGTACATACTTATTTTACAGATAATGTTTAAATGCTTGCAGGTTTTGCTATAGAAAAAGTGTCAGTTTTTGCATGAATTCATTTTTACACACATTTCAAGGGCATTTATGCCCAGCATTCATTAGTTTTTTCACAAGCACCGGGACTGATTAAAATTATACGGGAACGACTGAAATTCAGAACTAATTAAGAGTTAGTCGTAGCAAATGATTAATATTTTGCCGCATGTAAGCATATTCTTTTATTATTAAACTTAAATGAACTGTAATCGTTTAGTATTAATCTTGTACACTAGGAGGGTGTTATCTATTTTATGTCATGAATGACAGTAATTTTCCACACAATTTGTAGTTTTCTATTCGACAAATCATTGACATTTGAAAATACATATTGCAAAATTTAAAGTGCACTACTTGCGTGAGACAATGTTCGTGAATGTTTTACTCTACTGTGTAGTGGCTAAGTATATTTATTGTCGACACCACCGATACTAGAATTCATTTACAATTAGTTCGATTTTCCATAGGCTTCGGTAATTTTGTGTTAGCTTACAGTTTGATGCCTTATCTAGAAATCTCCTCACATCATCTGCATAATTTGAGACTATCAGAAAATTCTAGTCCTACACATCCGACCCCGGATTTGTATTGCGTATAATTTTTTTTCCACAGAACAAAGACCACACTCGTACTTTTTATTTAATCATCACATAATTTTACTGTACAATTAAATATACATTTCGAGATAAGAGCGCATTTTATGATTTTCCAAACTCTTAGAAGCTTTGAGCAGTAGATCTAGGGTTATATCAATGCAGGACATAATAATATTATTGAAAACATATTTTGCAAAGTTGATTATAAATTATTCGTAATAATTCATATTCATAGCAGTTCCGAGGAAATGAACGTATTTGGTGTTTTGTTACATTTGAATAGTTATCTACTTTTAAACCAAAATAATCTGTCTTTCTTTACTAACATAGGTAGTGCTATTGAAAAAGATGTACGTGTAGCCACAGTTGATTAATACCGAGATGAGAAACTATAGTACGAATATTAACTGTTGACCTAAAGACATTGTTTTTGTGGATAATTCTATCTATATATACTATTATAAATTATTAGTTTTATGCAGACAAGGATTCTATGTATAATTATGGACATACTACATAAAATATTATCTAATTATAAGTAGGTATGCAACGCAAACCATAAACATTACAATAACAAAATTTACAGATTTTATTGCATATGACAAATTCTATGTTAACATTTTTAAATGAATTTAAAGTCTTCTGAAGAAGCAGGATGCAGGCAGGCCCCAACGTTTGCAAAAAACGGAAAGTACATATATTTAAGTTTTTACCCATATAATTACTTACTACATGCTACAGAAATGAATTTTGAATTTACGTAATTAATTACATTATGACAAAAGTTAAGAACTTAATATGGAGATAAGGATAGTTTAAGATTGCTAGATTTATGATTACTGTGTAGCAATGAAGTTATGTTATAACTATAGTAGATAATAATGTAATATTACATATTATACAAAAGTCAACATTTTAACATGTAACGTATGTACGAATGGACTGTTGATTGTGAATGGGTTTAAAGCTTAATATACAGTTATATAGCATCCATTATTGAAGCAAGAATATACTAACTAACTATACGTTAAAATGTGACAGCAAGTGTTCAAATAAATGTCAATCCAGGCTGGTTGATTTGGAAAAATATTATCGTCATCGTTCACGGTAAAATGATTTTGGTACTTGACGGTTTAAAAAAACAGCATTCATGCGCTACTTATTCTAATTATGTAGCATGCTTTGCGATCGTACATACGTACTTCAGAAGAATTACTAGTGGGAATTCGGGTGACTGAAACGTCACGTTGTATCAGTGAAGTATATTCTGGATTCCAACTTCAAATTTCCTACAAAAAATGTGTTCATGAAAACGGGAAGAAATTTTACGAAGTGAAGACCCTGAGAAAACAATAAAGTAACTAATATTATATTTAAGGTGGGTCATGGTGGTTAATATATGCGAGTTTGTAAAAAGTAAAAATAAGGAATAAAGTAAGAATAATTAATTACACAAGTATAATTAGTTCCAGACTCAGGACTCCAGAATTTATGATAATATGCTAATGTTACATTCTCAATTTTGTACTACTTGTACTAGTATTTATTATTTATCATCACGGAATTCAAATTTTTGAATCGTTCTCAAGATGGGGATATGTAATATGTAATACATACATGTATGCAATTGAAAAGGAAAACATTAATAAATGATCAGTGGATGCCATTTAGTAAAATAGGGTGGGATAAGAACAAAATCTTCGTTGGAGACAAGTGTGAAGAAGAAAATGACCGAAACCAATAGTTATTAACAACGAGTTGGGAATTAGGAAATATGTAAAGGTTAATAAGATTGAAAAAAATCACGTTTGTAATAATATCGTAAAATATTGTGTTTGAAAACAATGAAATTTTGGGTTTGGTGTTTGGAAATATAATTTTATTGTCTTGTATCGTCTTGCAATAATTAATTACATCTCTATTAGTACCTACACAAGTATTGTATTGGATTTGGATACTTGTGATTGCAGGAACTATTCGCTGTTTTAGGTTCAAAGCATAACAATTTCCATTACACCCCTACAAGCAAAGCGCAAAACTTGCATGTGTAAAATGATGCAATGTTTTAAATTTTGCCGTTAAAAATAATAATTGAAGATGACCAGTTTTGCTTTTAGGAAAATTGAAGTTGTTAGGTTTTACCTTCAACTAATATACATATGACATATAAGTATAATTACATAAAATAACATTGTAATCTTTAGCTTTAGTACTGCTAGTTTTTTTTTAAGATTTCATAATTATAAAAGTTGAGATGAGTGTTGTTGTGTGAATTGTCTCTACAGACAACCATTTTACGGTATAATTATGAACATGTTCTTGTGTGTCAAGCGGGGAATCGACAAGGGATGGGGATTGCGTTTGTTGCACTAGCTGGTGCGAAACCCTTCATGGGTTTTGTTTGTCTCCATGAGAATTTTTAAATGTCTCTGGAGTGTTACGATATGCAATATTAATTAGGGAAGGGATATTAATATAAGCATTGTAGTAAACCTTCATTATTTGGGTCTTGATAATCTTAAAGCTTGTATTGAAGTGAAATCACCCATTTTAAAATTTAGTAGTTGTGAGATGTTTTAAAAAATAGTAAAAATTTAAACCTTTAAAATTAAAATATTGACAGCTGTAGGTGTAGTGCATCAACCGGTAGCTTTTGTCTTACATCGTAATTTACCATGTGTTTCCTAATTACTATTTCGAATGTATTTACAAACTTCCTATGGTAGATTTTCTCAATTACCAAATACCTAATATTGTGTATCGTGAAGTTTTAAATGGCAAGATAGGGATGGCTTTATGGAAAAGGTAGCACTGAATACGTAGTACTAAATCTTAAGAAATCTGTTAAAGGGTTAAGTTTCATTATTTATGTTTCATGCCAAATTAAAAGGAAAAAAATATTAATAAATAGTCTCTATCGTTTGCACTTGTTGTGTAAACAGTTAGATTTCTTTGGGAGATAATGCAAAGGTAGAACTGATAGAGTTAAACTACTACTGATTGGGCTATAAAGTTTACTGAAAATAATAATAATTACTGTTATCAAGTAGACTGCACGATTCAATAAATTTGCACTCGGTCCACTTATCACTTTCACTGTTCTTTTAAGATTATATTATAGTGTTCTTCAAACGTTGGCTCCAATAGGATTAGATATATTTTCATTAAAGTTTTATTTTGAAGACCTTGTGTTTTTGTCTTCTTCATTAGAATGTGAATGTAGAAGGTATCCACAAATTTTGTATGAATCAAACTTACGGTCTCATTGTTTCCTGAAAGATATTTCAAGGAAAGTACTGATGTATCGGGGATTTTTGCGTACTATGCTTCGTGCATTTTAATACACCATGTGTTTTTGAAAGAACTGAGCCTGAAGCATTTTGCGTAATTAATCCTCCTATTTTTTATTCTTACTTGATTGTGTCACATTTTTATTGTATTATTGCTTTGGGAGTTTAAAATAATCTGTATGTATTTATTAAATTTCTATTCTAATAATATTATTGTTTTGATTCGGCCATTATATTCTTCTTCTGAATACTATGTATAAAAAGAGAATTTTGTTAGCAATACATTATAACAGTTCAAACATAGTTACGATTCTGGGGGTAATTACTTTCACATTTATTCTGTCAAAATTCTAATAAAATCATACCGTGCAATAGTACTGAACTAATACCTCAATTTTGTCGCTTTTACCTTTTTGCGTTGCATTACAGTAAATCGTTCCCTTAATCTTGGACGTTCCTCATCCATTAAACCGGTTCGAGTTTCGAAATCGGCTGCAAGCATTTTGTAATTTGCGGGGCTATGACGTTGCTACAAAAGTAGGGTAACTATTATTAGTAAACTAGTATTAAATGATACTGGAATGGAACTACGTACATAAAATCATTTCGATGGAATAACTACGGAGTGGAGGTTCATCGCTAGCATCATCATCTTACTATTAGGTAATTACAAATCCTTAATACTGCCGTACGAACGTAGGGTTTTGTTTCCACAAGTTAGACAATTGCATTAAAATTATGTATTACGATTTTGTCCGAGATGCATGCATACCCCTCCCCCACCTTCCCGATAGCACTACTATAAACAGTCCGAACTACACGAGCAACAGATGTTTCAGGACCTTTGTGTGATGTGTTATTGATTTCTGCATCATAAAACTAAAAAATCAATAATAAATTCTAATTTTGTCATCTTAAGCATGAATGATGTGACTGAAATTCCCTAACAGTTACAATGTAATCTAAAATGTACGTTGCTAACTTCTACGATAAAAGTGGCGAAATTGCGCCGGGAATCGCAAATCCCTCTCCGATCATTGGAATGTTACAATTCATAATAAAGTCACATTATTATTTACTTCAGTGAGATACATTTTATTTGGACAATAATACTAAAACATCAC
This sequence comes from Ptenothrix huangshanensis, assembly GCA_036851915.1. Lineage (NCBI taxonomy): Eukaryota > Metazoa > Arthropoda > Collembola > Symphypleona > Dicyrtomidae > Ptenothrix > Ptenothrix huangshanensis. Next base: position 4,417 of record JAAXYX010001853.1, on the reverse strand, counting down.
TTCGTAAACGTATTAAACACAATCATGACTGATAGTTCTTTTACAAGAAATGCTATACCGAAGATTCGTCAAGACACACTTCACTTGGGAATCGATTTATAACACAACTTTCGCTATTAAAGAATAATAAAACTCACCAGCGTTAAGACTATAAACAACGGATTGCAGCGACGAAAACGAAACAGCTTGATTAAAATGCTTTATTCACTTAACCGGACAGATGCAACTGTAATAAATTATTTCTTCTACGCATTCAATTACGCAAATTCACATGTTGCTATAATTCGGGATGGTAATGCTTACTGACAACAATTTATATATATATAGTGGAAAACTGTAAAAACTGAAAATTCACTGCTTACTGAACGTTGTATGCTACATAATATTACATGATATATAAAATTATTATTATATTAAGGAATTTACTATTACATATCTCAAACTCTTGTAAAAACTGCTCAGAACAATCAAATATACAATGATATTGCTAAAAGCTAAGATTATCATTATTAATTTAAATAAGGAAGTTGAGCTAAAAGGTTGATAAACAATGTCTCTCCAAAAAAGGACTAAACTTGAAATGGTATGGCTAACACTGGGTAACATCGAGACGTAAGTCAATTCCAACCATTATTCCTGAGTATCTCAGTGACCAAAAAGCAGCATTATTGCTGGTCGTGGTCCTTTCTGCTGCATCAATCGAAATATTTTTTTCGCTGCCTACGAAATTCAAAAGAAAGTCTTAGTTATGTACATTCTGCAATTACTGCTAGGCATGCAACATTTACAGTTACCATTGTGACTTACTTTTCAGGCATACGCTCCTTAGGAGAGTCATCAAAGTATATTTTCTTATTGCTTTCGCGAAGTTTAAGTACTGCAGATGATTTAGAAGGAGTCGATTGTAACCGACTACTAGACCGAGGAGGATCATATATTTTTCCAGCCTCTTCAGGACGGTATAAAAATGCTTCCCAAAAGGAGCGAGGAGCTGTCAGAAATGACTCCATAACCTGTTGTTGCTTCTTAGTTTCTTTCAACATTGTTGCTCCGTCTATATCCGCTCCGGAGTAGCCCACGACAGTAGGACCGAATACTTTAGACAAATTTCCCACAGGCATCTTAACTTCCGGAAGTTCTGCAATTCTGTAAGTTGCCAAATAAAAGAAATACATCAATAACAACCGAAAAAATTAACGTTTTGCAACAAGACATACAATACCAAAAATTTAAATAGAACTATGAATAAATTGCGCCAGTAATAGTAAAATAGCTCAAATCAAATCTTACCGTTGCAGGTGGAGAATTACAAATGAGAGGGTATCCTGATTAGCAGGCGGAAGCTCTTTCACAATTCGCTCAAGCTCAACCATTCTCTTGACGGGATCTGAAATGTCCGAGGCAATTGCGAAATCTCGCCAGAACCACCGACCAACCAACGGTTCTTGCAATGATTTCAGGAAATCCTTAACGCATCCACAAATTGCATGAATATCATATCGCATGAGATTTGGGACACCTTTGCCCTTTAAGAATCGCTCTTTCAAATCCTTAACTTCTCTTTCTGGCCCTGGGACACGGTATAAGCCCACAATGTCGCTACCACGACTTTCGATAGCGTTGATACAATGCTGAATCAGTCCGGGTACCATCGGATGTTCCAGTGGAGCGTAGTCGGTGATAGTTCCCTAATCGATACATAATTATACCAAATAAATTACTCACCACAAACAAATTTAATAGTCAGTTAGTCTGCACATTTGTTCTTGAAAACCATAAAGTGCGGATACATACATACATTTATGATCAATTAAACATACCATTTGATGCTTGTTGTTACTTGGAGTGCCAGTCGTAACACACGGAAGTGGAACTTTGTCCTTACATTCTGGATGGCACGTCGCTTTGCAGTCACGACACTTGTAAGCTAACTTACTGAATTTAATACGTTTACCGCATGGTTCGCAAAGTTCTGGCTTAAGGACAGTTTTTTGGCACCAAACATGAGAACGCTGACCAACACTTCCTGGACGCCCTCCAAACATCGTTGGAGATGCATAAGACGTTGATGGCTTAGTAGTGTACGCTGGTGTGGTGTAAGCTGGTGTCTTATGCGCCACATAAGCAGCATCGCTGTCGGTATCTATTAAAACACAATCATATACAAAAATGAATTCTATGGAATATAATAAGTGAACAGTAAAGTAGGGATAAACCGAAAACATTAACTTAGAACGTACCACTAGCAGCTGGGGGAGCTGAGGGTTTGTGATCTACGTGATGCCCTTTGGTTGGATGGGTTTCAACCGAAGCCACCGCATGAAGCTGTCCAGTACCATTCTTTGATGAGCTGACAACAGTTTTAACCACGATTTTATCGTTAGTTGAAACCTCGACCGACTGCTTTGTCCCACTTCCACAGTGCTTCTTGAATTGCTTTGGATGTTTAAATTCCAGAGATGGTCTTTTATTGGACTGACGTCTACGTTGTGCATGGGCTCTTTTATCAGCAACAGACAAATCTAGATCATCTTCGGACTGAGTCATACTCAAATCTAGACAAAATAATTAAATATTTGAAGGTGGTCTGAAAAACATTTTTTAACATCAATGTTACTACGTATAATTAAAATATGACAGTTGTACAATAAGTGGCAGGATTCATACCAGTAGAGTTGGCCTCCGATATAACGTCCAGCAAACCATTTGGGGATCTCCCGATCTGAGCCAACCGTGCTTCAACATCATCGATCAAATTTCCTTCTAGTAAAGACAAAACATTGAGAATTCGTTCCTTCGTTTCATGTGTGGTTCGAGGGTCACCCAGGTAGGAACGAATGAGTGCCTTTGCAGAGTCAATTCTCAAATTAGCCTTCTCAATATCAGCATCAAGTTTACTCTGGATCTCAATTTTTGTTTCCAAATGATGACGAATACTTTGAATTTTAACTTCTGTTCTGGCCATTTCATTATGAGCCAACACCAGCTCTTGCTGAAGGCGTGCACACTCCGACTCAGCTTCAGCCCACTTCTTCAACACTACCTCTTGATCATGCTTTATGAAATTCAGGAACTCTATTGAATTAATGAAACAATTAATGAAAGCACATAAACATCTTAAAAATATGAATAGCTAGTAATTAAGTACTCCAGTTAGAACGACTTCTATCCATCATCAACTGACTAGGCTATTACCATCAACCATTAATAATTACTGTCAACTATACGGACGTTCAACATTGTTAGGAATTATCATTAGTTAGGCACGAATTATATTATGGTCACAATTATTATCAATTATGGTTTCAAAATGATATTACCTGAGTCAACATTATAATTAATATGATGATCATAGTGACGCATAAGGTCGTCATAATCCACTGAAAGGGATGAAGCCATTTTATCCATTGATTCTTTTCAACGGAAAGGCAATATTCACTGGTCAACTATGAACTAGCACTTCAACTTTACAATATTCAACTTAAATCGAAATCATAATATAATTGTAATTCAATTAACTAAATTTAAAAGACGACTTTTTACTGAGCTCAATTTAGTTTTTAGATTGGAATCCGTTTGACAAGGGACGAGGAATACGAACAAGAAATCACAGTAAAACCAGAATTCTGAGCATCCTCGTTCCACCGTCCAAGTGTCTTCTGACGTTCCTGCTGAGCCGCTACCGCCACAACAAACTATGAAGAAACAATTCTGCAACCGCCGACAGCCTTTCAGCAAATCAAACCAAAGCGAGTAACGGACAACACGTATGTACGTGCATGTTAAGAATAGCACGTGATTCCAAGTTCCTCCCTTCCCTTCCAGCTTCTCACCCACATTCAGTATCAGCAAATGGCTTTAGTCGACGAAGAAGCAAAACACGCTAACTGCAGTATTAACCCATAGCTCATAACATGTTTTGACTCGTAAACATCTATACATTAGGCATTAGGCTTCTCTCTTAAATTATAGACCGCATCGTAATGCACTCTATTTTTATACTCAGTAAGTTCCTTGCAATTCCCTGATTTGGGTAGCAATTACACACCTGTCCTTGATTGCAATTGCAGCAGCGTTAAATCAATAATTACTAAAAGTCAAACCATAAAGCGTTCAATACCGAATAATTTGGTTTACCACGGAATACTATGAGCTATGTAGCTTCTTTGTTATTAATTATTACCATGCCTTATTTCACGTTCGAAACGTAATTAATTTTTTACCTGAAAACGGAAAACGTTTTTTGCATTTTAAATGCACACTACGATAACTATATAAGGTACCTACTAGACGAAGCTTAAATATTGGCAACGGTGATTAAAACATGCTCCACTTTTATTTATGATTTTTGGTTAGATATTTTAATTATCCATTGCACACTGGGGCAGATCGAGAATCCGGCGGCCAAAATTACGTA
>JAAXYX010001852.1:0-20256 GCA_036851915.1 Ptenothrix huangshanensis | reverse complement strand
ATTTTGCTTACTATCAGTTTCTAAGCCAACATCAAAATTGACATAAACCGTCGGCAAGTTTTTAAATTGCTGTTGGAAACTTGTCCTTAATACTTTTATAAATTCCCGGAAATAGACATTTTTGCCTCGAAATTTTATCTTAGAACACTTCTTCCTTAGTTAGATCACTAAGAAAGCAGAAAACCTCAATAGGATATTTGTAATTTATTTTAAAATGCTTGTTGATCGAGCAGTTCTACGAGACATCTCGAAATCCCTGGCAATGCAAAGCATCAGAAGTCAGACGGTACGGTAGTTGAAAATGCTTGTTGATCCGGTTGATCTGAAAATAAATTGTTTGGAAATTCCTAGGTTCCCAAAAACGCTGGTGTCAAAATCCTTGCCTCCAGTGACTCCAATCCTTACCAGTGGCAGTGAAAATCACGCATCTCATAGCTTAATAAAACTATAAAAATATGCATAATGAAAAAGATATTCGAGACAGACGTGTATAAGGGACTGTCATTTTGAAATAGAGAAAATGGTCATCGTCACCATCACTGAGGCCATTTTTGACTGGCTGCAAGGATTTTGCTTCATGTAAACCGTTTTGCGTGGTAGTTGATGCTAGATTGCTAGAACTGCAGTTTGGCAGCATCATTGTAGAATCATTATAGCACTTTCAGCATTTTTTACCCCATTTTTGGGGAAGACACTTATTTTTTCGAAAATTCAACTACTCTTGCAATAATTACTCAAAGTTGAAAACCTTAGTCAAGTAGTAGGCAAGTGGTATGGTTTTTTTGTGCTTTTTAGTTGATTATGCAGATGCAGAGCAGCCAGAGGGAAAAGCATATTAAGCGTAGGAAATACCATTACAAAGTAATATTTTCAATGCTTGATAAGAGTCAACAATATTTCGTAGGTTAATATTTCGTAATTACAACTACCTATTTTATATTGTGCGAGTGGCACTGTAATTAAATGAAAGAGGTTATCTTGTCTTGGTAGAATACTTATTACGAAATTTCCGTGTACCATATGCGTTACTATATGTATGACGAAATGTTCCGTAGTAAAATGTTTTTACTAGTTATTTACTAGTTATTATTTTACTATACAGGCGTTTGATTTCTTGTGGGATATTGTAAATTGTAATGCAACTGTATGCTAGAAAAGTCAGTAGGTCGTCGTCGTCAGGAAAGATGATTAATGTATACACAACGATCGAAAATGTAATGTAATATGCAAAGGCATGGAAATTGTAGAGAATTTATTAACTATGGAATTAATACAAATTGTCTGCTTTGAGTCTTGAATGGATGTAGATGTTCATAGATAATGAGAATTGTGGTATACAACAAAACAATGACAATGACAATAAAAGTGCGTTTACGAAACTAAATTGTGATAAATCGAACAAAATAATTGACATGTGATAATGAAAAATCGAAATGCTAATAATCCTAGTCTAATAAAGTCCTGCATGTATGTACAGTTGACAGTTTTAACTGCGTAAACTGCCAAATTAAATTAGCAAATTAAAAATTAAAGAGGCAGCATACAGCTACGGCATAATGCATGGTCGGCTTTTTCGATATTGATAATTATTCCTTCCATCTTTATCATGTTCATGTAGTAAATAATTAACCTTCAGTTTATTATATTATTGTTAATGTACAAAACTATGAAGAGCTGTCGATATCGATAGATTATTACAATACAATACAATGACATAATATTATATTTTCCATATATATTTTTATAGAGTATAGAAAAAATCAAAAATTCCAAAATTCATAATTATGTGTAGCAATCTAGCATTTTGTAATGTAATCTAGTAATATATAGTAATACGTAATAGCATAATTATATAATTCAAAGTGGGTGATGATGAGTGAAAAAAAATTAAAGCTACGTTTCATATTGATAACATGATATCTTATGATGTAATTACGCTTAATTTAAATTTATCCAGTATCATCATCATCATCATTGTTTTTAAATGTTTAGTAATGTACACACGATTTTTGGACCCCATAGACAGACGCTCTGAGCTGAGTTATTCAGAGTGTGCTGGATCGATTATTAAAATGTATGATTACTGATAACATATTATGCATTTCTGATTCAATCGAAAATGATAGACATGTTTTCATTTCATTTTCCATTTCCTTACTCATTAATTAATAATTACTGTATAAACACAATAATAATTATTATTAAATTTGATATTTGATCTTTGCGTTCTAAATTTATAACTCTGTGTATCGTAATTATTTGCTTTTCTATTCTAGTACGTGCTACACATAACAAGATGTACATATTATGTTGGTGTATGCTAGGGGAATGCTAATTATATAATGCATTATTGTATATGGAATGAATTTCCCATGGAATTTTAACTTTCAGTTTTAAGGTAAAAACGGCAGTTGAAATTTGAAATACTTGATAGTATTGAATTAAAGCACCAGGCACTATGTTGTTTCCTTTTCTATTTTCAAGAATGTTTAACCCTCACGACAGCATAATCCTTCCTTAGAAGCTAAAGGAGAGAAATGTTTTTAAAAGATGGTTATTATTTATCTTATTTTTTCGTTTTGATTTGATTTTCATGTGTAATAAATGTGGATTGTGGATGGAATGAAAATAGGCATTGTGTAGTAAATATTTATATTTTTATTTACTGCTTTTAGTAAATAATTTCTTTTTGTTATATAAACCGATTAAGCTGTTTTAATGTTGTTTTTAATATGTTTTGATATCTGCTGGCGAAGTGATTGAATTGAATGTGTTGTTTTGCTGTGGATGGTAAATTATGGTGCTATTTCCTCGATTACTCGATTTATTCCAAATCAGCTTCAGCTTCATCATCGAAGTCACCTTCTTCCTCAGCAGTGGCCTCTTGGTATTGTTGGTATTCAGAGACCAAATCATTCATATTGGACTCGGCTTCAGTGAATTCCATCTCATCCATACCCTCACCAGTGTACCAATGCAAGAAAGCCTTACGACGGAACATAGCCGTGAACTGCTCCGAGATACGCTTGAACAATTCTTGGATGGCCGTGCTATTACCAATGAACGTAGCAGACATCTTAAGACCACGTGGAGGAATGTCACAAACGGCCGTCTTGACGTTATTTGGAATCCATTCAACAAAGTAGCTGGAATTCTTATTTTGAATGTTAAGCATTTGCTCATCGACTTCCTTCATTGACATGCGGCCACGGAAGATAGCAGCCACGGTCAAGTATCTTCCATGTCTGGGGTCACAAGCGGCCATCATATTCTTGGCATCGAACATCTGTTGTGTCAATTCGGGAACAGTGAGAGCACGGTACTGTTGACTACCTCTGGAGGTCAATGGAGCAAATCCAGGCATAAAAAAGTGAAGACGAGGGAATGGAACCATGTTCACTGCCAATTTCCGTAGGTCAGCATTCAGTTGCCCAGGGAATCGGAGGCAAGTTGTCACTCCTGACATGGTGAGGGAGACCAAATGATTCAAATCTCCGTAAGTGGGATTGGCGAGTTTCAGGGTGCGGAAGCAAATGTCATACAGAGCTTCATTGTCGATACAGTAGGTTTCGTCGGTGTTCTCGACCAGTTGATGAACGGACAGAGTGGCATTGTATGGTTCGACGACAGTGTCGGAAACCTTGGGAGAGGGCATGACAGAGTATGTATTCATAATACGGTCGGGGTATTCTTCACGAATCTTGGAAATGAGTAGAGTTCCCATTCCAGACCCGGTGCCACCACCCAATGAGTGAGTCAGCTGGAAACCTTGGAGACAGTCACAACCTTCCGCCTCTTTTCTCACAACATCCAAAACTGTGTCAACCAATTCAGCTCCTTCCGTGTAGTGTCCTTTAGCCCAGTTATTTCCTGCTCCACTCTGGCCGAAAACGAAGTTGTCGGGGCGGAACAACTTTCCGTACACGCCGGACCGGACGGAATCCATGGTGCCGGGCTCCAAATCCAACAAGATCGCACGTGGTACATACTTGCCTTCTGAAAATAAAAAAGAGAAAGTTCCTCATCATTTCATTCACTTCTCTATGGCTCCATAGCAACCTTCAGAGCTGCATCAACCACATTTACACAATCATCACAATGTTAACTGTAAAACGGATTACTGTGTAGGCACTAGATATATTCCCACTAATTCATAACGCAGGGGGTTTCCATCTTTAGATCTACCGTACGGCGTGGCTCATAATCCTCACAAACAACTCACATCACATCCATGATAATAATTATTTCCAAATTACCCTTTTATCCCTATCATTTTATGTCCATATCCATCGCACCACCTTTGCCTCTTTTGTGTTCTCCATCTCATACGGCCCATTAGCATAATGCATACTCCACAAACCTACATTCCCTATGAAGGTACTCCAACACTCACACTCTCTACTTTACAACTTCACACGATAAACAGTCATCTCCGCTGTGCCCCATGACACGGCAAACAGCTAGAGCTCTGAATCACTCTTTCATGATTCATTTTGGCGCATTTTGGCAATTGCAATTGTACTGCCACCTCAAACCTTCGCTCCACAAAGCCATATTCATCGTCATGAACGGCGTCTCTAAACACAAGCACACATCATTCTCACAATGAGAAAGTCAGAAAGTTGTCACTTTTGACAAATTGCATAAGAAACAAACGCTCGTTGATCAACAAAACGAAGATCCACTTCAGCACATGGAAAACAAATCTGAGCCGACAATCTGACTTTCCGTTGCCAAAAACTATTATGCATATCAGTACACTGGATACTTAATGTGAAGTGCAGAACGAGGCGGTCTCGAAGACACTCCTTTAGAAGGTCGGCGATTACGACTGCAGAATTATATGGCACAACCAGTATGCATGTGTTCTATACCTCTATATCTCCATTTAGTAAAATGTCAAAATAACAGGAATCATAATAATAGTTTGAGAGTAAGGACGAACGGAAAAATGCTAACTATTCAATCTCCCTAACAGTCTCTTAAGTCTCCTAAGTGCAAAACGGTTAAATTCTTTATTGCACACACATGTATACAATTCGTCTTCGCCCATGCCCATTAACTTGTGACTCGCACGCATATTACCACTCTCATTATTGCAAAAGCCCTCGCCTCGAACGAATTGAAATGCATTTGCGAATTCCCGCTGACTAAGACTACAGACAAGGTTAAAACCACATGATTAACACCGAAACTGGCGACTATAGGACCAGTTACTCATTTCCTTAAAGCTCCATGATATTCCACATTCCCCAAATTTTCATTTCCAGATTTTTCCCCTTTAAGTATTTATGAGCTCTTTAAACATTCACACTGACTCATCATACCCATACCGCACGACACGACTACGACTACGACAATGGACTCTATGCTCACATTCACTAGCTAGCCAGACTGGTACTGGTCCTGGTGACTCATTCATATTTTGTAGTATTACTCCTTAAGCCACACACTACCACTGCCATATTGAGTCATGTTGAGACCTCGATTATACACGTTGAACAGAAATGGAAAATTTTAGCAAAGAACACGACCAAATAAGAAAATCATAAAGAAATTCCAATTAGTTGGCTCTTCGTCTGTGTCTAGTGCACACTGTGCACAGTGCAGTGATATTCTCTGTGTAATATGGGAGATGCTGCATGGGAATGAGACTACATTCTACAGCCCAGAGGATCGACTTATGGTGCCATACACTTATTGGACAGTCGTATGCACGTACAGCATGCTCTTATCATCTATGTACATATGTATATACTTACATCTTTCATTGTAATTATAAGGTAGACTCTTTTTCTACTGTGGGATTTAAAAGGACAAGTGCAATAGAGCCAAAGTGCCGAGTATAATGCCATAATTCACGCATGAACATCCAGCTTTAGTACATGACATATTAAGCTCAAGTAATTACACAGAGATCTTCTCTCCTCTTTTCTCCCAAACGAACAAAGCCTCAGAAAGAGAATGAACCACGGAGTCGATGCTTTATCTATTTATAAGTCCCCCTAATATTCCACTCTGCCTGCTGCTGTCTTCCTTATAATAGAACGCGAAAGAAAACGATCATGGTGTGGTTCATGTGGTCAATTCAGATAAGAAGAAGAATACTAATACTAATAATAGTAATAACACCCCCGTTGAGGAGGTGAGGACGATTCGTTTTCCAAAAAATGTGGAACATTCTGCTCTGCTCTATTTAAACGTCTCCAAAATGTCAGTGACTCAAAACGTGCAAATGTGACATTTGAAAAAACGGACAAACTGACTATCTGTATGCACATACTACACAACATGACTCTCATCAACAACATCAGTTTGGTTGGTGCAAGTGTAAATATTAATTACCTATAATCATACAAAATTCGCTTCATTGAGGAACTAATGCCTGTGGATAAAGTGGAAAATGTGCACGTTCCTCACACAATGTGGTTCGTAGCTATATACAACCTACTCCGCACGTAGAACAACACAATACAACCTCATTAAGTACGACGTCAACTCCGTTTCGGTTTTTATTTTGGACAGAGTGAAGGACTGAAGGAGGACTCCTGCAACTGAAGGAGGTGATATCTATGTATGTATGTTAGCTATGTATCTACCTATGCCTTCCTAGTTTCTATTTGTTATAATTATATCCTATGTCATTATATTATACCTTGTGCTGTTCTTGGATTTAATTGAAGTTGACGTAAGCTGTGCGTTTCGTTCAGTCTTCATTAAATTTGAATTCTCGGTGAATACAATAATAACGAGACTGTGGGCTGTCTGCCTATACCACTGCACTGCACTGTGACGGTACGGTAGACGATGACGATACGACAGTATACAACTGAAATACTGTACTTAAACTGTTGTGATGGAAATAGCAACAGCAACAGCAATAGAGCAACGCACGGCATCGCATCGCATGACCGAAACGAAGACGACGAAACATAATGAAAACGACAACAACTGCAAGTCTCTGACTCACTCACTCGTTTCGTTCTGAAATCGATATTTAATTGCCCATTCGTCTGCTTCTCTCCTTTAGTTGGCTGTAGTTTAGTTTGCTTATTATAGTTTCGGTTGCGTAGTACCTGCCCATAGGTACTTGTGCTTATAGGTAAGTACATAAGGTAAGGTATTTTTTGTTCTCCGGTGAGCATGAAATGGTCAGGTAGCCTCCTTGTATTTATTTAATCATGCCATACCATACCATACACTCTTGTCGTTTTGTAGATGGATGGAACTAGCAGGGAAAATGGAATAAAATGTGCACGACCTCAGTATGTAACACACTTAAAAGCGTCGTAGGTCCCTGCCCACAGTGGTATTATATTATTACCTAGGTAGGTGTAGGTATGTAGGTCTAGGTACATATTCTGATCGATTTGAGCCTCACAATTACATTATCACCAGGGGCTGGAACTGAAATTCAGAACAGGAAATGAGGAAATAGTGCATTTCAAAAGAATCCTGATCCCCATTTTGAAAAAACAGTGAAGTTTATCTCCATTCTCTCATGGGCTAGAGTATAACTGAATACAAGTAGGTATCTACATAGTAGGCTGGTATATTTTAGTGTTGAAATTTCGTATAATTAGAATGATGCATAATTATGATTTATTATACAGGAGTGTGAATTACTCTTATATAATTCCTTAACCTCATTAACAGCTTCCAATTTCTTCCTCAGACCGGTCTGAAATTACTGGGGAATTAAAATGAAAACAACTGCACATGGGTAGGACAGTACAGGGAAGAGGAAGGGACAAGAATGTTGAAATATTCAACTGTTTATTGAGTTTAAATGTTAATTATCACACTCTTGAGGCTGAGGCGATTATGATTATTTCATGATTAAGCTGGGCATTGAGCATAAAATAGTGGCCAGACCAGGCGGAATGTTTGTATGGCATTATCTCCTGTAATTATTTCAACTACATATATGATCGTCCGTACGAAATTTATATCTACATCTTAAACTTGGTTCGATTCGTCTTTGCATGATAAGTCATAAATTATAACTCTAATAAAAATACGACTAGCGAATCCTCGTCAGTACAAGACAACCAACGCAACATTGCGATTTGAGAAAAAGGAGGCAGACAACGGATAGGAAAAGATTGCAAATTAAATTTGAAGCTGAAGCTAGGATAAAGTCAGAGGAGCCGGAGTCAGGCCAGAATTTGAGAGTTTGCAATAGCAATCATTATCTTTCCCGACGTCTACTTTGAATGCCTGAATGTCGTCGTTATTTCGTAATAATAGATACTAATAGTACTATGAACTGCCATAATTATGATACTTGCTATAATTTAATGATTAGTCTTGTCTGTCTGTCGGGACAAGACTCTTTGTCGATAGTAATAAGGCATAAAATCTGTATGTATAAACTGAACTGGTAGTGATACAAATGCGTGTCTACATCCATACACACACATATGATTCATAATATATGTATCAATGATCATTAGTGTATCTGGAAATCACACATTTTAAAATATATGCAAAAACAAAAAGCTGTCTAGTGAGAGATTGTGCGATATCAACGAGCATCAACTACTACCTATTACTATTAACATCGACGATCGACAACTATTTGCACGGACGTGGACATGGACACGGACATAAGTGTATAGTATGTGATCGATCTTACAGCAATCCTGTCCCGTCCTGACCACATCTTTGAAAAGAAGAATTAATTTTGATGAAAAAATGTAAATTATACAGCTGATGCCAAGCTGATCATGGTCACATGAGAGGCTCGAGAGAGTATATTCCTTCTACAATATGCCACACTATTATAAACAATTGGATGACCACGACCACTCAAATATATCTTACTGATCGAACGATCTTATTGTACTGTATGCACCGTATTTACACTGTAATTATATTGCGATGTTATTGCGTGGGTTGTACTTGGCTTGTTCTCTTGTTCCTGTTATGTTTTCTAGTTGCTGGTATTTTGTATCGTATCAGCATAATTTAATTCCAAACTCTCGGGATCTTGGCATGCAATATAGAAAACAAACACTCTTCAAGCTTCAAGCACATTGCTCATGCAGCCACCTTTCAGCTTTCCTCCGCTCACATTAACCATACGATGCAGAAGGAAAAACAGTCATGTCAGTACCTCACCACACAATATAATACAATACAATACAATACAGTCAAGAGAGTCAAGTCAAAGAGTATACCTAAGTACAGAGAGGTTTAAAAAATTAAACGAGAATCCTAGTTGAAATTGACAATTATTATAGACTCACCTAAACGCAAATAAAATACCACCTAAACAGTCAAACTGCCAGACCATGCAACTTTAAGTCAGACAGACGGGAAAAGTTGAACAGAAGACAAATGGCAACCACAGCAACAATGGCGACAATGTACAAGATGAGATTATATTATAAATCGGTATTATGCACTTATCGTTAGAATTATAATGTTGCAAACAAACATATCCTTTTATGGTTTCACATCACACTTGACGCGAGCCTAAAAAACAACAACTTTGACATTCATGGATATCTCGTATGTGATTAGTATTTACTGATCATCTCTCTCTCTCTCCCTTTGTCTATAGATCTGCATGGGGATAGTAGTAGGAGGCGCCTGTGCAAATATGATTCTACAACATGGATTAAGTCATAAGCACCTTACGAATTGGAATTGTTAACTGTGAATGCCGAACATCTAATAGCAATAATATCATTGAGTCGCATGAGATGCAAGGCATGTCAAAAGGCATCTTATAAACATCTCGAGATGTATGTAAGAGAACTACCAGACGTGTGCATTCACTGACATGATACAAGTAAAGCAGAATTCAAACTGGATTTAAGATTAAGGGTAACATATGTACATAGCGATAGCGATCAAAATTACTTTTCAAATTAATTAAAAATTACCTAGCATTTTTAACAATTAAACCGGTCTTTGCATGTTGTCATCTTAGGTTAGTTTATCACGCTGGTTCATATGATACATACATAGTGGTTAACACAAGGGACAAATTTCCATTCTATTTGTTGCGCAAGAGGAGATAAGACCAACTTATCCTCTCCACGTGGAGGATGCCTACTATAATTATGACTCTAGCTATGTGGCACTGCACTCACTAGCTGACAGTGACGAAGTCGTAAATGACAGTCATTAAGAATAATTTTGTAATCACATGGATAGAACCAGCTACCTAAAGATTTCTCATTTAACCACTTTGGAGTGGACGAGAGAGTCATTGCGAGAATAATTACAATGTCTATTCTATTCTATTATTATATATTTTGTACAGCTAATGCATACATGTGAGCGAATGGTAGGTGTTGTTCTGTTTTGTTTTGTCCCACTGATTATTTTTCGCACCGTATTTGATGATAGTTGATGCTGATAATCACCAGAAGAAATCGTCAACCGTCATCAGGGCCTATGTGATTGACTAATACGATGACAACTGACTGACTCAATGACAAATCTGACCACGACTCCCGAGATGGAAAACAACAACAAGGAGTCATAAAGGTCTTGCATCTATCAGCGCTACCATAATGACAAGTATAATAGGCACTACTCACATATATATAAACTCTCAATTGTCCACGTTAGAGTCAAGATGATGAGAACTTAAGACACAGAGTTGGTACGTCAAAGATAAATCTGCGGAAGGTATATAATTATGGTAGTTATACCGTTCGTGTCATTTTTCTGCTTCATTACATTACTCACATTACTGTCCGCTGTCGATTCCATTTTGACAAGTTGAAACTTTCCTAACTTATTGTCTCTGACATGGTGTGGTGTGGTGTGGTATGGGATGGGATGGCATTGCATGGTATTTGACAACATGTGGAAACGTGATTACTACAGTGGAGAAATGGATTGCAAGGACAAGGAGAAAAACGTATTAGCATCAGCATATCATATCATAACTCATAGTTCAAAGATGAGCTCGGATGGAATGGGTTGGAATGGAATGGATTGGATTGGTGTGGGCTGTGTTGGACATTAAGACTTGAACTGTTGGATCACTGGATGTGACGATGTGCGTAAATTGTAAATTGTAATGGGGTCAGACATGGAACGAGACAAATGTCATTTATCATTAGAAACTACAATCGTCCATCCACCAACAACACAGTACATTACATACACAGTTGAACCATTGACATATTGCGACCATTCAAGATAAAAATATATGCTAGTTCCAATATCGACGTGAGCCAAAGCCAGGCCGTATTACAAATTTTACGACTCTCTTGTCTTGTCAATGTACTATAAACATGTGTAGATCATTTAGAGTTAGACTAAATTAGTAAATTGACATTCATGGATTTAAATTTTTCCCCTTTATATTTTTACTAGCATCAATTCACACTTTCCTTTCCAGTGTGACAATCTAAGACAATTTACAATTACGTTTTTTAGCTGCATTGCACAATGTACTGGGTACAAAGATTTATTCCTGAGTCCTGCTCCTGTCGACAACGAATAATAACCAGGACTAGCACTAGCATGCACTCGAAGTCTGTGAGTTGAGATAAAAAAGACGAGAGGAAAGGAACCAGAAACGTTGAATCGTTGAATGCAATCAAAACGCATTCATGCATGCAACCCAGTCAAACCAAACCAAAGTACTTGAGAAATAAAAGAAAGAACACCGGAGACGATGACGACAACGACAAAGAAAAGACCACGACCACGACTACGACAACGAAGTCAATGCAATGGTAGCGATGGTGACAATGATGCAAAGCAAGGGCAACATAGCAGCAAGTCATCATAAAGTGAATCCACATCCACACGTACACACTTTAAGACTTAAGTAGGCAGGTACCTATGTACCTACATATATACGCGGTTAATATTATTTTCGACCGAGAGGCGATGCGAGTGCAACGTTAAAGTTAATACGGGAGCTTAGGCTGGAGTAAAAGCCAAAAGCTGAAGGAAAAGACTAAAGGACTAAGGCAAAGCCCGTAAATCCAGATCCGTAAAACCCAATAAGAAATGAATCCAGTGAATCATTGTGCGGAAAATCGATACGTCTGGCTCTACTCAAATTCAACAAAACGCAAGACATGGCACAGCCTCATACAAACAGATGGACAGACACACTCACGGACACACGGAAACAACGGATGACTCATCGTCTTGCTTCGTCACCACAAAAATAAGACCGGAGTGCACCCAGTTGACTGCGTGCTCCACATGTACATATACCATATTATATATTTCTCCTACTCTAAATTCGGATATTCCGATTCCGGTTCGGATAATTATGTACCTACATGTATACATTCCTACATGCATATATTCATTTTACAGTCCTCGACCCTTCCTTGTCCTTCACTATCTTGTTTCCACATCATTTTATTTCATTCGATGACATGACATGCAGACACACTACGCATCTTTTCCCATGCATTTTGTATTTTTCCTTTTGCCTCAGTACCTACTTTGTCATACTATTGTTTTCCTTTACTGCATTGCTGTCTTTTTCCTCTCCAAAGGATCGAAAGAACATCTACACGGAAGAACAATAGAGCAGTATAGCCATACATATGCATGTCTAGTATCATCCATGATGCAAATTCATGCTATGTGTATCCTTTAGAATTTTTCAAGTCTGCATTTTTCATTGGCTGAAAAAAATTTAAAATGCTTTAGACAGTGTACAATGCATTTAAAACAGCAGAAAGTTATACTTTCCTTCTTCAATATTACGGTTTTCTACACTTACACTTCCTAAAAGTTTAAATTAAATATTTTCCATTTTCCCTTAGTAATTATATATCTAGATGAACTTGTATCTTGATTGTAAAGAATAGCAAACCGAATAAATGCTATGCTAATCGTCGAACTAGAAATGAACTTGATTTCGTTACAATTCAGATCTTCGTTTTGCAGACAATATTAAAACGAAAAATAAATTAGACCCTATAGAGACACATTATTCTACTTATAGAGAAATTTAAGGATTTTAAAATTAATTAAAAGAATGTCTCTACTGGTTGTGCTGTGGCCACGTGTCCCTCGTTTGTTGTGTGAGCTTTAAGCAGTTAGCATAATAATAAAAACAGGTTCATAGCTGTCGATCTAATAGTGATGTGGTTGTGATACCTAATATATTATGTGTATATGTACAGAACGGGCAATCTTGCAAGTGCAATATCACTTGGGAAAGTACGAGAAGTTGTTACCACCTACTGCAGGGATATTTGACACTGTAATATGTAATTACATGTGTGATAGAGAAACATGACGTGAGCTTGGATGCTGGTATGCTGTTGTCATTTTATTGACTTCCAAAGTCATGACAAGGGAAGGAAGTACTTGGAATTTGATTTCGAAAGTATTAACGAAAACGATAAGTAGGTAGGTATGTAGGTTCGGTTGGCGTCTATACAGTAGAGCTTTTGGATGTTACCTGTCGTTTCATTCTGCTTCTAATGTGTACGCTGAGGATAAATGCCTTATGAGCAGAAGGCAACCAATTAGTAATGGTTATTGACGTGTGCGAAAGGATTATGATTGTTGACAGGTCAAAACCTACTGAGATCTTGCTACATACGCACGGAATAAAAACAACAATGACATGTGTAAACAAACCGTCTTAAAAATTCTGGGCTAACAAAGAGGCAACCCCAATAAGAATAAAGGAACGTAGGTAGGTAGGTACTACCTACATAATATATAATATACACTCAGTAAACTATTAAATATGTTATATTCTACCTACATATTATTATTATGCAACGCATTATAAGGGTACGAAGTTTACAGCGTCTGCAGTTTACTTCATAATTGCATCCATTGAGTACAAATAAGCACAGAGGTTGTTGTTTTGATGGAATGGAAAGCTCCTTTCCCCATCATTCGCTTTACCTTATATAGACGAAAACTAAAGAGAGTTTGAAGTTTCGTAGATGGCTTTGGCTTTAGTTTTGATTTGCTTAGATTCACTTTGCACTACTATGCTTTTACGTTAGTCATGACGATGATTGTAGAATTTTGATTAATCTGGATCACGTCAGTTCATATTTATCAATTGCAATAAATACGTCTCACAGCACACAAGAAGGAGGAATTGCAGTGAGAAGTAACACCTTATAAAATCTCAGACCCACCACTAGTACAACCAACACCGCATCCACATGTCATGTCACTTTACATTTGACCAACATTAAGTCTCTCAGTTTGGTCTCCCTAAGCTCACTTTATTCTGACTATGAGCTTTAAAAGGGAAAGTATAAAATAAAGTACGAGAGGGACAGACAATATAAATTCTGCTTGACATTTTGAATCGGTCCTTTAAAACAGTGGATGTTATGTTCGTGTTGATCTTAACTTGACTTTTCCTTGCATTACAATAGATCTCGGGATCACAAAACTTTAAATCTCAATCCTTCCTGAAAGTTATGCTTAAGTTAATGTGAGATAGAGAGAATTTATGCTTTTTTGCTACCCAATCTCTCTCCTCGATCCTTGCTCGATGCATCAGATCAGAACCGATGGTGATAGAATAATTTTGGGTGATATGGTGTAGAGTATGTAGTCGGTGGCTTTTTTATACGTTTTCCTCCTCCTTTCAACAGTCTAACTTGAAGGGTTCATAATAAAAAAAACGAAGTAACATAAAGGAAAGTAAATGCAGAATACAGATATACAGTCCAAAGGTTTGCCTTTTTGTGCAAGGCCAGTATAACAGATTATAAGAGATCGGAAGAAAGACGCACATAATTTAAACGAGATTCATAAATTTCAATAGACTAGCCGATGAGCATCAGGACATAACAAGAAACGATCTACATCGTCACGTCACTATCCAGTCAGATCCAGATCCCGATACTGGATCGGCTGCCTGCGTTGCACTCCGTTGCATCGCATTTGAAATAAAAATAAAATAAATCTAGCAAGTAATAAAGAACCTTTAAAGGACAGTGAAACGAAATATAGCGTGATGTTTACGCCTAAAAAAGGAACGCAAATACAACATTCTCTTTTAAGTTTTTTTAACAGGAGACTACCCGCCGTACTTATACACATGTTTGGATAATACGTCTGCTTCAAATGCCATTAAATAATAAATGTGAGTCAAGCACATGGGTGCAATTTCCTTTATAGTGCCACCTTGGTTAAATATTACTAAATACACACTAGACGGTCGGACTGCTTAAAATTGCAGTGGTGATTCAAAAAATAAGAGAGGTACATATAATAAGAAGGTTGAGCTGAGACGGGTAGTCAAGTAAGGCTTATACGGGTAGTCTAGTAAGGTACCTGCCTAGATATGTACAGGCAAGGCACTTTCTATGAGTAAATGCATGCTCTCGTTAATGTGTGTTTAGAACACGACACATTTCTGTAGGTACTAAAGTTAGGCTGATCGTGCATTTCATGTTCTGGTTGTTTAACATATATTAAGGCAGTAATACTGCTAGTACCAGTATCTGAAATTGGAATTACATTTGACCTCGCATGTTTATCAATTTCATTTGTTTGTGGTCTGGCTCTGAATTTGCCTTGGGCTTTAGTTTCAAATTTTAAATTCTAGTTCACCACGACATAAATAGGTAAATTACGAATACGAATAAATTACAATTCATGTCCAAGTACCACCAGTGCACCTAATAATTTAATTTAGCTAACAAAACCTAAACTTTACTTCCTTCATGCATTGGGGTATCAGCCCTCAACCAGTGAATGTGTAGTTCATGCTCATGGCAAGAGTCTTTTTGATGTCAGAGAAAAAATAAATTGTAATTAAGTAAAATTATAAGTAATAAAATAAAATTGGACAATGTTTTCTCCACTATTGATTATAACTATATATATATATATATATACTACGCTTATTTGGGTAGATCGTGGCATGAGCTTTAGTCCTGCGTGCCTTATGTGTATGTGTCCGGATTAACACTACATGCATCCACCAAGACGTGTCGAAAATCTAACAGGATTCTTGTAAGCATCCACATGTTAAAATTAATGGAATTCATGAAGGGAAGAATCTGCCATTAAATTACAATTTACAATGTACTTTACGACCACCACCAACACCAAGTCACCAACACAGTACCAAAGTGCCAATTGCCAAACCAATTCGATGCAATGAAATTCCCAAGACACCCTCAGTCCTATAAGCTGCCTCTAACCTACAGGTTTTATATTTTATGTGAAATTGAGCCTTCAACCACTAACAGAGCCAAGTTAGGCACGTAGTTTAAAAATTAAATGAGAAGCAAAATAAATAAAAAAGAATCCAATGTGCTTTTAGCTTAAATTTTAGGTCAAATGTGATGAGCTAGCATGTGATATTTAATTTGGTGAACACGACGTTTTCGTTTTATTTTGCCTCCCTCGTCAACTAACACGTTCTGGCTTTAGGACAACACTTAACACAATGAGCAGAAGTGGAATACAACAGAATGGAATGGAATATATTAGCAATGCAGATATATCATAGCACACCACACCATTGCCTCTGGAAGTTATCAAAGGTTTAATCGCAACATTCCTGCCAAATAATAAATCAATAGGAATGAACGGGAGTTGAGCCATTCAATTACAAGTATTCACGACGACGATACTCTTCTGTCGACTGACTACATAGTAGGCACCTTGTACTTGCATTGTCTACCGGAGCATCCGAGTATCTCTGCGAATCCTATCTCTACATCGTTCCCAGTATGTACGTGTCATATGTGTGTGTCTTTGGAAGAACGAAGAGAGGATTGGCCCCTCACGTCACGTCACGACACGCCGCTGCCGTTTGTCATCATCATTATCTTTTTAGTTAGATTTTTATAGCCAAGGAATTTGAACTATAAAACAAGGTAGATCCTCTATAGAAAAAAAATGAACTTATATGGCATGACCATAGCAGCAAATAATAACGAAATCACCTGTCTTCTCACTCTATGCCTTCAGTGCATGTGGCTTAAGACTGCAGTGCATATAAAAATAATTAGACAACAATGTACCCAGGTTTATACTCACCAAGGAACATTAACAAGAAATAAATGTGCATCAAATAGTACATGGACAAGAACCCACATCAAATTCCTATATAATCGATATTCGTAGCAGTATTGCGAATTCGAACAGGAATCACTAACCGTACGCAGGTATGGCAGCAAGCGAAGGAGAGAACAAGACCAACCAACAAATGAAATGCTTACCATCCTTTGCAATGTGTAAAATTATATTTTATGTGACAGTAGGATTTTCTTCTTTCTCATTAAATTATGCAAGAGAAAATACCTCTAGCCTATACAGAAGAAGGAGCTTCCACACTGTTGTGCTATTGCTTTGCTATCATAATCATACCCACTTAATTAAGATAAAGGAAGGTTAGGTTGTTGTTGGTCCATTAACATTTTTGCCTGTAGCTCTGCCGTCTTTTGTCTTCCAACACAGCAATAGCAATTGGTTAAAGATGAGCGAAAGATAATAATAACTTCTAAAAGGAATTGAGAGGAAACTTAAAGTGCTTGATCAATGTCGAGAATACCGACCGACCGACAACCGATGCGACTCTCAATAATCTATCCATTGGTTCTAGAACTTGTAATGCATCCTATATCTATATAATAATGTATAGAATCGATTTAGATGCCGATAGTGCAGCTACACTTCCAAAGAAAATTAAATTTTAAATTCGAAAATGCATGGCCACTTGTGTGTTATTTGTTGTTGGATTAATGTGATTATCCGTCAAAAAATTACTATCGTTAAATAGAAATAGTCACGAGATCATCCATAGGACACACAAACTACGTCCGTGCGAAATAACAAACAGTGCATCTATACCATTTGCATTACGCCTATTCACCTAACCTTGGCTCATCTAACTACCTATACGTGTGTCCACATTGATTAATACAGACGTTTTACGATTTACGATTAGGAATTACGATTATCTAAACCAAAAAGAATTACATTCCTCAATGCAACAGTCTCGAAAATGACTGCATTTCCCAAGTTCATTTACATTTTTCCTGAGCACATACCATGTCAGGTATGTGTTTACACAGTCAGTCAAGAAAACTTGACATGCGGTCCCATTCCGAGATGATAAACCCGACCGACGACACGGATGCCACATCCATACATAATGGCCAAGTCGAACCATACCGTACCATTCATTGAACTATTGAAAACGTAAACTGCAAATGACAAACCGAGCCTTCCCTCCAACTCCCAGGATTTGCATGTCTGTTTCTGACTTACAGTTAATACAGTAAATCTTTGCCTACATAGTAACAAGGGGAAAAGAGAATACCGACACCAACTTTACACTCGCTATGGTGGAGGATTACGTTCACGCTAGGCGTAATAACAATAACATATTATAGTACCTCCTTGTGCTTGCTCTAGTCACTTACCAGTACCGGTACGGTACATACTACATACCTAGGAGATGAGAATGTTCACAGATGAGAATTGAGAATGTTGCATCGTTGATAGTTGAATTCGGATTTGGATTCTTTGAATACATCTGCCCCCGTGCTATCCACGGTAGGGAATAGCGTAGGTTTCATCTCATGTCGATGTCTAGGACAGGATACACAAAATCTTTTCTTGGTTGTCCTGTCACACCATTATTACATTACCGACCGACAACCGACTTTTTATTATTCTTTCATCTTTTCACTCGAGACTTCAACAACTCCACACGTAGAGTAACACAGTAATATTAACTGTGGGCAATAATAATAATAATAATAATACCTTGCATCGCTCACTCAGCGTCTGCCTACATATTATTTTAAGAATGCTAAATGAAATGAACCTCACCGCTCTAAAGAATACAAAATGATTTCGTCTATGCACTTTTTCAGCTATAGCAATAGTGCTAGTGGTAATATTAAAGTCATATTTCTATTGCATCCCCATGCCATGCTATGCCATACAAAGTAATAAAACCAAGAAATAGTACACTATTCTGACTACACAATGAGGAAGAAATCAAGCACCAAACTCACTCAACTGACAGCAACTGACACTGACAGTTGACACTTAACAGTTAATTACGTTAATAGAGATATTGAGACATCCATCCATCCACCATCCACTCAAACCCATTAAGGGATTACCTTCGGATAATATTTGCACCTACTCTAAGAATCAAGAATCAGGGCAGCATGAGTGAGTCGCCGTATGTACTCATGACTTACACAGTACAATACAGCAGTATATACATAATTTTACTGTATAAGTCCTGACTTGACAAAATAAAAACCAAATGAAATAAATTAATTGCAAATCGTAAAAATGCATAAATGCAAGCGTTACAAAGTAATAAATAAGGCGGACTACCAATACGACGCTGATGTTGACGAGTAAAAGATACATAAATGACTTTATTATCCTTCATCGTCATGTCATCGTCATCATCAAATGTTGTCCATTCATCTGTAACCGTCAATCTAAGTAGGAACGTACTTTACTATAGAAAAAATTCCCATAAAATTCCCGCTAATCTTTGAAATTCAGTTGGTGCTGTCGACATATTTCATCAATGTCACCGTATCTTCGGCTTACGCTAGGATAGTGTCCGGTTCCAATTCAATTTCAAGTTGTTTCGAATTTGAATCACTGTAGTAGTGTCAACTATCATAGTCGTACTTAGTTGTGACCAACTATGGTAATCATTATTTGTTCTTGTTCTTCTTATTAAACTGTTCAAATCAAATACCAACTACTTACACGAACAAGACCTAATCAACTACACTCCCATTAATTTTAGTGCAAAGAGGATAAGTTGTAACAAAAGTTTCCCTGCTGTCTGTCTATCTCTGCCTGTTTGTCTGTCAGTTCGGTTCCCTGTTCAGTGTTTCAAGTTAGTATGTATTAAGTAATTTAACGTAGGTAGGTAGGTATTCAACTCAAACATAAAGTCAGCGAATCAATACATTCAATTAATGAAATTGAACCGGATTATCAGATCACTGGCTATGCGGTCTGCTACTAACGAGTAACTAAACATTGATGAATTTCGGTTAGACTGATAGCATTAAACTTTGTGCCCTAAAACATACATACCTAGATGCATACTTGCAATGACTACACGACAAGCAAACGAGGAAAATCGTGAGAAAGGTCGGGGTTACCGCAGTGCACGGGTACGAGCCCAAGTTGTAAACTACTTAGAAACAGAAACTATATCGGGAGAAAATGAATCAAATCGAAAACATTAGGGGTCCGCAATATCTTTTGTGTAGACACTACTAATGCTATAGTCACTTTCGCTATAGCGAAAAGAATTTGAAC
>JAAXYX010001851.1:0-20258 GCA_036851915.1 Ptenothrix huangshanensis | reverse complement strand
AGCTAGACAACTTAATTTATATTACCCTCTCAGTCAGTGCAGTTTTATTTTTACGAAATTCAACTTCAGTATGATTAATGACGATGAAAAGGCCGAAGTAGCAGCTGATGACCTTTGACAGCATTCCAGAGAATTTCTTTGAATTGGTGGAGCTTACTGAGTGTCAGATGTAAGTCGACAATCGATTATCGATGATTTATGGATTTTCCATACACAGTAATGCCCATGTATTTTAATATTATTCCTAGAATTACTGTTTTATCAAATGGAACACGTGCAAATGTGCCAACCGATATGCAACTTAGGTAATCATGATCATTGACGCATGAATAAAAGCAGGTACAAAATTATTCAGATTTGCGAATAAGTACGATATCTGTTTCTGTTTGCAAAGCCACTATAATATCAACCAAAACTGCTTTCAATTTCCAGGATTTATCAATTCGTGTTCTTCGCCTGTACTGTACTGATACGAACATATAGTCATTAAAATTTTAATCTTGGGGACGGTGACTCATTTGCAACAATTATTATTCTTTTTTAAACTACATGCTGAAAGCATACGTAATTAGAAATGTTATGCCTTTTTCCACATTTAATTGTTGTACTCATGCCGTACAACAGGACTACTCACGGATGTTACTGAGCATACATTTGCATTAATTATTAATTTCTTAGCTTGAAGCCACCAAATTATAAATTCATGGTGGAATCATGCAACAGAAATACCTTTTTGGTACATAAGGAAACCAAGCAAGACTTTTGATTTTCCGTTTCCGTATTTTGAAACGTTTAGACTATTAGAAACTATTTTCAGTCACTTCTTAAGGTTCTAATTCAAACTTTTAACACTGAAAATTATACTTTTGCAATTGCGTGATATCTACGCGTACTATTAAATACGCTTACGATTAGTTACTAAATGCATAAACCTAACACGTCAGAATAATATTTTATTGCAGTATATGCGTGCAACATTAATAATATTAGCATCGACTATACATAGTGCGTGGCTCATGGAAATCATTTTTATTTTCTACACCAAAAACTTCAACGCTGCTTCTTATCCGTCATTAAGTTTTTTCGAATTATTCTTGATATGATATAAAATGGACAAGGGGGCATGAATTTCCTCGTTCGATATGCTTATAGTGTGGATTACTGATGTATGCATTATGGACTGTAGAGTGGAAAATTCGACTGAACAAAATAAAAAAAGTTTATGTTTGTTTTTATCAAAAGGCAATACGAAATGAAGAAAATCTACACCTTCCTATACATGTCGGATTTACCATGACTTTTATCTGTCGGGGTTACCTAATCATTGTAGTACATATGTACGCACACTGTGAGTAGATAATGGATTAAGATTCCTATACGACACACAAGCTTGAGTATGGGTTTTAAAATCCTTGAATGAAATGAAAGAGTAATTGTCTTGCCGTCGTACCGCACTGTAACCAAATCTTTTTGCTAGAGATCATATTGAGTTTGACTTATGTAACCAAGTTTAATTTGAGATTAATTGGGATGTGAAGCACATTGTGGGGTTCTGGCCTGGCACAATGGGCAAATTAACAAGAGCTTACAATTATTAATTACATTATACTGTTACAGAAATGGTGCAAGGAATTTGCGTGATCCAGAACTAAATTTGAACTCAAGTCACATAATAAAATTGCATAGCAGCTAATGGTTCTCGCGAGCTCGTACGAAAGGTTAAAGGAAGTGGAGGAATGAATGCCTATGGGGCGGAGAGTGAACATCATTTGTAAGTGCTAATCTACTCAAACTGATAATTATAACATGCATAATGAAAGCCATCGTTTCCTTGAAAATGCCGGCTTCAGTCGTTTGTTGCTGTATCTGTATCTGTGCAGCATCTGTATAGCCGAGCCGTGCAAAAACCCAGAGCTGGCAAAAACCTACTTACTTCGCGTCGTGTACCTACCTATCTTAACAAATTGCATAAAGATAGGTTTGCATTGTATCTACTTCCAACATTGCAATTTGTAATCTTATTACCTTAGTATCCTCTGTATATAATCTCTACGGAATAAGTTTTGCTGCAATTGTTTGCACGTGGACTTCATATCTAGGAGAAGTCGTGGATGACGGAGGCCTGTGTTGTGTGGTGTATATACATACCTATGTACAGTACACTATTTCATACAACGTCCATACAGATATATATCATTGGTCTCTAGCAATATTATTGCATCGTAGTATTTTTATGGATGTGCATGTATACAACATTCAGTATTCAGAGTATATTATGCAGGTGTGTTCTAGCGTCACAAGCGTGATAGTTGTTAATACCAAGTAATTGTGTGTATAGTAGCCTACATATATTTTATGATTTTTTCCTACCTGCAAAAATTGTGAATCTGAATCTGAGCCAGAGCTTATTGTGAGATGGATTGTATGGTATTGTATATGGTAAAGGAATTAGTATAATTATTTCATGTACCTGAGACAGTGTAACGTCCATATTATCTTTATCCTCATCCCCTGTCCATTGAGGATTGTACTGTATTTGCTATCTGCGGTGAAGTCAGAAGTCAAATAATTATCACTAATACCTACATTACTCATAGCAAGACTTAACTATAGCAGTACGATTATATCATAGCCATCTCTATAGTAATATATATGTAGATACAGACTAAAACAAAGCAAATGGTCGTCATAATTACACTGTAATGGACAGGCCTTGCAAAATTCCATTTCTTTATTTCGCTTAGTTCTTTTAGTCAGCTTTAACCTCTCTTCCACGAATTTTATTATACATACCTACATAACTTCTTACATATATTCTAGTTTCATTACGTTAGCGTCTATTATTCTATTGTACTAAGTTAAGTTGTTTCTTGGTCAGGTGAGATCACCTGTTTGTTTGCGAAACTTAAAACTTTGCAACAACGATTAGTCAGTTCTACAATTGGACTTCTGTCGGGAACATCATTCTTTCTATTTCTATTTGATTCCTACTCACGAGAACAAGTCAAGGAATTTAGTGCGACAAAAATATCCTCACTCGACATTTGAAAAATAATTGAAAAATACTGTGACAATTTGGAAATACTCCAACAGGAAGTTGACAACGGACTGCTAATTCGGTATTCAAAGTTCTCAGAGTTACTTCGAACGAAAATGAAAATCCTACTAATTACCGTCCTGGCTGCAACAGGTTTCACTTTCATCAAATGTCATCCTGCGGATTCTAGCACATATCGTAAGTCATTTTTTCAAAAACCCATCGTCATTTGACTCCACGTGCTAATTTTGGCTNTCATCAAATGTCATCCTGCGGATTCTAGCACATATCGTAAGTCATTTTTTCAAAAACCCATCGTCATTTGACTCCACGTGCTAATTTTGGCTTTCTATTCTTGTAGAGAGTTTCACTGACAATACGATCACGGTGGTTACAATTTTATTATTTTTAAATTGAAGGCGAGAAGCGTGCATCTTCCTCAGCATCCGCGTCTGCAAGTGCATCATCTTCTGGTGGGGTAAGCAGTAGCAACGCTTTCAGCACTGCATCAGCCAATGATAATTTTGGCATTGGAGGTGAGTCCCGAGTTTATGAATTTTAATTAGCGTCTTGGGAGTTTATCCTCCTTACCATATTACCTTCACCTTACTTATAGGCATAGCAATACATTATACAGATAGAATGGTCTGAGCTACATATAGGTAACTTCATAGGCAAATTACTTGTCGTTGTCATCCTTAAATCCCAAGCACAGAGCGTAAGTGAGATTTCACCTTACTTATAGGTATAGCAATACATTATACAGATAGAATGGTCTGAGCTACATATAGGTAACTTCATAGGCAAATTACTTGTCGTTGTCATCCTTAAATCCCAAGCACAGAGCGTAAGTGAGATGTCATTGGATTAACTTTGGCCGTTCTTAATGGGATTGTCTCATACAATAAGCAGTCTTTGGAACAGCTTGGAATCATAGGGATTTCCAACGTTAGTCTTTCCAAGTTTGAATTTGTTTACAGAGACAATGGCGATAGAGTTGGTGTTGAGTATTCTTGAATAATTTAGTCTTCCATCTTTATTTTTAAGCTTGGTAGTCGAATGCAGTATGGCCTATGAACTGTCGGTGAGACAACTACATATATGTAGTGGGATTTCACAAAAGCAGCAGATTACATTTTTACTTGCGATTGCCCAAAATTCAGGAATAGGTTGAGGCGCTTCGATACTGACATTATTGCGAGATAAAATTATAGGAAGCATGCTATAGTTTGGTGAGCAGACTCCGCTATGCTCTGCGCAATGTCAATGCACAATCAAAATGAGAAATGCAATCGTTACCAAACACTCAATTATCTGTAGCGCTTCTTATTCGTGATTAAAGCTTTAGCGTATATTAAATGGATATCAAGTGTGAATGGAATAGTGAATGCATGCAACTATACTTGAGAAATCGAAATCAACATCGACATCGAAATCGAAATCCACAAGGAATGGGATAATGGGAATAATGGGTATATGAGGCAATGTGCACACGCTCGTCCACACTGCCTCTTTCTTGAAGATCAGTTTGTATATTGGTAGTATGTATTTATTTATTTATTTATTTATTTACTTACTGGTTGGTCGTTTCGTGTTGTAAAGCTCGAATATAAATTAAATTTAAATA
Organism: Ptenothrix huangshanensis; assembly: GCA_036851915.1. Classification (NCBI taxonomy): domain Eukaryota; kingdom Metazoa; phylum Arthropoda; class Collembola; order Symphypleona; family Dicyrtomidae; genus Ptenothrix; species Ptenothrix huangshanensis. The sequence continues at coordinate 15,594 of JAAXYX010001851.1, read as the reverse complement.
AATAAATATGGAATTTCATAATTATATAGTATTTCGTTCCGAGTCTACGGAAAAAAATATAAATAAAATAAAACACGAGCTTAGGTAGTGTGTAGATTGGTATTTTTGATATGAAAGTGAGAGTTGAGTTGGGTTGAGTTGAGTTGGTAGGTACATTAGTTTTGGTTGATGAGTGTTAAAGTTGTAATAGTTACAATTCAGTCCTCGTAGCCTACGTGTCCATCATAAGCTCCATAGCTTGTGTATCCAAACCGATTTTCAGCCGACTGTCCATAGACCTGTCTGTTTCCGTAAAAGCTTGCTTCACCGGAACCAATGCGGTTTACTGGGACGGGGCCTCGACGGCGTTGACCTTTGGGGTGTCCACGCCTATGAAAAAGGTTTAACCAATGATGCAGAGCTGATCGCATTGATTTTGCTACAATTGAATCACAACCAAATGCAAATAGACGCTGTCGTCAATACTCAGTAAAACCTTACAAATTATTCGTAAGAATGTTTGCAAGTATCTACAGAATAAGGACGGGTATGTAGTGGTGCTCATAATTACCACTACCACCATGCCCTTCCATCACCTTACTTATCTACCAGTATACCCTGAGACGGTAGTGAGTCGGAAGTAAAATTCAACATACTTTTCACATCGGCGGCGGGGGCGGTTTGAGCTGGTACTGGTACAACTTCAACGACTTCCACGATTGGAACAACCTTCTCGCCTACAACCTCAGCTACTACAACTGGACCCGTTTTCTCTTCAGGGACAACAATAGTCTCGACAGCAACGACCTTGGTCTCAACTTCTGGTGTCTCTGGAACGACTTTGACAGCTTGGGGATTTTCTTCAGATCTGACAGAGGGTGGGAGTGAGGTGGTGACAACGACATCATCAGATTGAATATCTGAAGCTTGTGTTGTCACAACATCATCTTGGACGTCATCGCTCAAGGTCCTTAAGGTTGTTTGGACTTCCACTTCTGAGAATAATCACAAACAGGAAAAACACAAGATCAAGTTCAGCTCAATGAAATTATAATCGTTTATCCTTAATACATGCACAGTATGATTCACTACTTGGACGCTCGCCCATAATCTCGACTCCTACGTCGCAACTAATTATACGACAAAAGAAAACAATAGAATGTCTTTACTACGTTTTAAAGACTTTGGCGCAAAATTTTGACTCCTTTCCTCCTACAAAATTAAATGTTGATAAACGTTTTTGCTTCGTACATTCGATTAAATTTCGAAAGGAAGACTCTTCCTTGCAGTTAATTACATGGATAAAAAACAAGACAAACGATTGAAAAACGAAGAAGGAAATGAAAAATTTGAAGACCAAGTGGAAAAAACGAAACGACAAGCTTACCGGATTTCTCGTCTTTCTTTTCAGTTGGGAAGGCGGAAACGGCAATGAGTCCGAGGACAAACACACACACTGTGACTTTGTTGAACACCATTTTGATATTGTTCTGATATGACTTGAGAAGATCGTGAAGGGATGAGATAAATTCGAGTGTTGAGGATAAGAATAATGCTTTGACGACAGGTAGGAAGGAACTGAGTGGCGAATGTTGAGCAAAACGGAGCTTTTATAGTAGCATGACGACGGTGCTGAGCCAAAAGGCAGATTGTATATATGCAAGGCAAACAGAGGAATTTACAGTAGGGAAAAAGAAGTTGACGTTATCATGAGAATGATAATAGATAGCCAATAGCCACCTATCCTATTAGGCTTGAAGAAAGTCATATGTACTTCCTATGAGACGCTAACGAGAAATGTGTGAGGTACACTGTGATGGACTGTGTAGCCATTGCCTGTGCCTGTAGATTGTTCAGGTATTGGCACTATTGGCGTCTCTCCTCTCTCTCTCCGTCTCTCTCTCTCTCTCTCTCTCTCTGTGATCCTCTCTTATCTCAGGCATTCTCATTGTCCTCACTTGGCTTTGGCTCATATGAATTGATATTAGCGAGAGAACAACAATGAAGAGTAATTCTGGGTCAAGCACGAATTTTTGCCATGTCGTTCGATCTTCAATCTGGTTTAACTTTTGACGACGAACTCGTGTTGGCGCCATGGAAAAGGTGAAGGTTAACTTTTAACAAGATTCCGAGACGGCGACCAAGACCCAGACCAACTCTTGACATCTCCAAAAGAGTTAAATTACAAATTACGTGGAGTCTCGACTTTTCTATGCAAAATACATAACTTTATCGTAATCACATGCATAGATGCATTGAAACCACCACCATTCAGTCATTGCTTCAGTTCTGCTCCCTTCTCATTTCATCTCATTGCATCTCATCTAATGAATATGTCTGAGACTGTGGACGGTGGATGAGCGGCGTGAATAAGAAGCCATAAGTGGATTGCTTGGAATGGAATTTAAATATGAAATTGAAATACTTATTAGCGATAAGTACCGGAGTTCCACTAACAATGCGAAAACAACTAGGTATGTCTATTAGTAAGCATCTATGAAAAGGATAAAATCCGCGTAGAAACGTCAGGGACGTCGATGTGTAATAATGCTCTTCATTTGAAACCAAAAGCAAGATTCACAAAGACGTAGATGATGAATCAAGAGCCCAGAGCAACCTTTGACATATAATGGTGCATGGTGCATGGTACATACGGTACATATGATCCTGCTATGGACAAGGTTCAATGGACTACTTGGCTCCCCATTGTCCACAGTGCACATGCTGGGACTCGGATGGGTGTTGAGCACAAGCACAAGGTCTCTCGGTTGATTAAACTAAACTCAAAATCTCCTTCTCGAATATCGCGAGGAAGAAGAACCAAGAACCAGAAGGAGATCAATGCATGATATAAATTAATACCGGTGCTCACTCGTGATCGCACTCATCACGATGCTTTCTGATTTGCCTTGCTTTCCTCTATACTGGCGCCTGCTCGTGATCTGTGAGTCTTGGAAAGATACAGATACACATTTATTACAGGTACCGGTACCGCGTGCCAAAACGAGGAAGGAACAGGTTGTGTCTTCTTTGGAAGCTTTTGGCTTTTAGTTTTTGTCATTGCCAAACAAAAAACTCTCAGACTGAGGAAAACCAAACCAAACCATCGCATTGCATTGAATTGGATTGCATTCAAAAGCTTCTCCAACAACTTTTCGATTCCTCATACTCTCCTTCTTCTCATCGACAGAAATTTTTAATTTGTCAAGTGTGGAGATACAACGGTTGCATACACCAAGAGCAACAGGAACAGCATCAGTCGTTTCGGCTATCGATGCATTGTACAGAGACAAAAGGTAAAGATGGGATCGGGATGAGAAGACGAGGACGGCGACGAGGAACTGAAACCAGTGAGCACAACACATTCCTTCCTGCTATTGTCTTATATCTAATTACGTATTCATAAACAAACAAAATACCTACCTGACTGCTTCTCAAGCGTCTATGTATCATCATTCCATCGGTAGTCATGTATACCGTTTTTAAGGGCCAAAACGTCCAACTTTATTTCTCTCACTACATGATTTATATCACCTTGTCATCTTAATTCCGATTTATATGCAATCTATGCACACGTTATTGGTATCAGTATACAAATACCTACATACTATATACCTACTCATGTACACAGTTGTTTGCTAACAAAATACGCCCTAGTACCTACTCACCATATTTAAGTAGCTCCATGCAGTTTCTAAAATAATATTTACATGCACTTGGAACTTGTAAAAGCAAAACTGACTCTACCTGTATTTTGTTGGTTTTTAAGAGAGTAAAGTGTTCGGAAAGGAGTTCTAGTAACACTCATGAATGAGGGTAAAGTCGTCTTTTTTCCAATTTAAGCTTTGTTTTGGTTTGTGCATAGGTACCTTGTAAGGAATGTGGACTCTTTTCTTTTTTCTCTGAATTTACTTTCGCATCCTCTCTTGTATGACACTGAGTTGACTCAGTTATATGTATTCCTTTCGTCTACTGTCTACCTGTTTTTCCCTTGGTTGGCAGTTGGCAGTTTTTCTAGATTTCTAATGACTAGGCCAATTTGGATAAATTTAGAAGTAGCAGCTTAGAGATTGCTTATGGGCAGACAGATCTTTTGGACTTGGACTCTGACCTGGCTTGTCCTGGCCTGGCCTGGTCTGGTCTGGTATTTACGGCGCTTGTAAATTGTAATTTATGTCTCATGTGTAAATTAAGTAGATATAAGTATTACTGTTTTTGTTTTCGTCTGCCTTGTGAAATTAGCTGTAGTATATTATTGCATTTGGCATGAGCTGTATAGGTATTTTTAAGCTAGAAATATTTTGTGCGAGGAAGGAGCATTTAGAAGTTGAGGCGTATGTATACCTACAAAACATATGCAAATTAGAATTTAAACTGAGGTTTTTGCCTTCATTGTTGTAGCCTAATTGCTATTTTGACTTTGTGCTATTGACTGTCTGGCTCTGACGAGGATTACTAATGCCGGCTTAATGAACTCACGTTAGTTATGATTGAGCATTATAGTTCCAAGTTCGAAGATAGACATTGAGCTTCTGCACTGACTAACCGATTGTTTTCTGATTTTCTATTGTTGCTTTTGCATGGAGATAGAATTTTCCTGAATGGCAAAAGTCAACTACTAATATGTGATGTGATTGCCAATTAGTGCTACCACTTATGGTGCTCTATGTAAAGGCCAGTACATATTTTACTCTTGGTTTATATATGCATGTATTTACTACTTTAGCTGTGGTAGTTGAATAATTGGTAAATATGTAGAGTGGTCGCAGTCTTAAGTCTTTGCAGATTGCAGACCAAGCAAAGGCTACAATATAGAAACAAAACAAAATAAAATGATGAATGCTTCAAGCTTGTTAAATTATGTGTGTGTATGTACTGATTGACCCTGCAGGATTAGACTTGACAGCTGGCTTAAGTATTCCTAGAGCTGAAACGCGCACGAACCCATTATTTCCTTGGGGTGCCTTCGCAGGTATTAATCTTCCTGGTGCAGGTAAACTCTATTTACGTTTACATCCTTATTTTTAAATTTAAATCTTTAAAGAGCGATCAAGATGAAAAGCCCAAGTCAAAGTGAAGTGTACGAGTTGTTTAGGCTTAGGACACTATCTTTGCTGCTATCTTTGATGAAAGTATGAACGCAACGGATATATTTATTACATGCATGCTCCTATGTACTCCGTGATTAACGACCGGTTTGATTCAACTAATTAAGCCTCGTCGAACCGAACGAACGAACAGTGTAGCAGAGAGTCTTGCTAAAATAGCCGAGAGAAAGAGATGCGAATTTTGTTTCAATCCATCGGATTCATTTCCTATTTAACTTCAATGCACAAGAATAAAGATGCCAGGGCTGTCATAGAAATATGTAATTCAAAAAGGGCAAAGATCAATGGTTTTCTCACTGATTCCTGTTCTACTCTCAGCCTCTCGCGATTCTACAATCACTGCAGACTACAATATTCTATTATTCCCGACTGCTCGCTTTTGACTTCCACAGGTATTTATTACAGGCTCCCAAACCAGGATCAGGAGTTAAGACATTGAGATGTGGAGACGGGGAGACGTAGAGAGTTAATGGAACATTTGAGCGTCTGCAAAAGTGTAATCATTTTTGCAATAGTAATTATTCCAAGTACTTTTCCCATTACTCTCTATCATTAGCCATTTCTTCTTGACCCTGTAGGGCTTTTCGTTGAAATCTGAAATGGATGAGATCGCGATTGTAAATTGAGGTTTGAAGGAAACAGTACTTGAAGTGTGCAGATCCGTCGACGCCGACTGTCGTACTGTAAACATATGTAATATGCAAATGAGAATGGAAAACCAAGTTCAGGGCTTCATCATCTCATTTAATTATTGCGTGCAAAAGTGTAAAATGAGAAAAAAAGTTGAATTTTGCTGCAATCCTAGTCACAGTAGTGGTATTTTGCAATATTCCTTCGTATTATTTTATCGTTATTATAAATACTGTTATGTTCCTGTCTGCTATGATTGTTTCTGTTTGCACGAAAAAATCCAATAAACTTTTAAAGTTTGTGTAAGGTGTAAAATGTGAAATGTAACGTGTAAAAGATGATATTGATTGCGATGGTTGGGAATTGTTTAGGTCGCAATGGAGGTTGTACAGGTTTTGGCTGTGGATTCCAATTTGGAGACTTTTCCGCTCCGTTCCCAGCTTTTGGAAATAACGGAGGATTCCAATACAACGACCCAGGGTATGTTTGATTTCGTTATGCACTCTTCTTCTTGTTCTTCTCCTTAACTTTTCTCTCTTTACAATAGAATTAAGTAGGAATTAAGGCGACAGACATGACTATTTGTAATTTGTACTAATCATTATTATTTGACGACTATGCATTTAACTGCATACTTACCGTTACTTTATTTACCTACTCAATACACTTTGCTGTACGCTAACTGCTGATACCAGAACAATGCATGTCCCGATCTTCCCCATGCCTTTTTTGCCTTTTTGTCAACATATACCAACGGACTCTGTATGCAAATACATGTCTTCCCTCTCTGCATCGTACAATTACTATTCCGATTAGCATTTTAGCTTTTGGTCTCTGACTCTGTCTGGAGAGGATAGACTCTTTGAGCAAGTATATACAATAACTATCACTACTGTCCGTTGTGCATAGTGTAGATTGGTGGATATGATACGGTGATGGCCGTGTCTGTGGCTATTTATACACCCAACCCTTTGCATTGATTCGCATCCGAATTGTTTACTTGCGCATATGCATGCTGTATTCTAATGTACTAAATTATAATTTACATTACGGACTCCTTTAACTTTACCATCGCATCGTATCGTATCGATGAGAAGAACACCCATCTGATGTCCTGTTCTGACTTCTGACGAGACGATGAGTCCTGTTGTACGGATGCTGGCACGCCAATTGCTATCTTTTGTTCACCGTGATTATTTGTAGTTATAGAGGAGCCAGAGCTTTCAGTCCTTGCCTCTTGTCTTCTCTTCGGTTGTCTTCTTTGTGACGTTGTGACTGGTGTACAAATAATAATATATTCTGAAGCAGTGCAATTTTACAAGGCTATTCCCCTTCCTATTGCAACTACCCCACAATCCTATCCTCAACAACAATGCCGATTAGTATTAATTGAAAGCCAAGCCCAAAGTAATCCTAATTTTTTTAATATGTAGTATCACGTGATCCCTGCATCTATCTGCATAGCGTACGTACAGTCTTGTACTCAACACCATTCGATCATACCTGCAATTATTATACAGGAGTTATAGAACTTACTGCGAATGATCGCAAGTAAAATGATAGGCATTAGTGCATTCTAGAAAGATAGGGTAGGTATGTAACTAATGTGTGTGCCGTACAAGTTGCTGGTGCTTTGAGCGAATCTCGTAGTTAATGACTGCAATCTTGCAAGATGGGCAACCAATTGTGGTTGATGCAAATACGATAAGGATAACGATCATGTGGAATTGGAATGAGTTCGCTTGCAATCGAATCAATCCAATGATCGAGAATGGTTTGAATTCAAATTCGAAATACACTTTTAAAGAGGTAAGTAATGCATAAGTAAGTTGATGCTGTTTGTGTATTAACGCTAACGATGAGTACGTGCACGGCAATATCAATAGCAATAGCTACATAGGAATCCGTGTATAGTTTACATACGTGTGGGCATGACAGCCATGTAAAGCCTATAAATTGCATCTACTTCTTAAGAGTGTACTTACAAGCCGATCATTTTCTCAAGTCCCACTCGAAGATTAAAGTTTCAGCAATCGATTGCATAATGTAATAAGAGTGTACGTTCAGGCCAGGGAAATTAGGACTTTGCTGCTTGCTGTGCTGCTATAGCTCCATTTGCTATTTTAAACATGTCAGTTATGAGTATGGTATGACTGACTTTCTTATATTATTGCTCAGCACACACTGCACACTGCACTGCATTTTGTTCCACGTGTCGTAAAGTAAAATGTGAATGTGTTAATCTTAGTTTGGAATATATGGTTTTCATCGCCAGAACCGTTCTCAGTTTGTCATTTTACGTACTTACATGGATTCCTTCATTTTTGGCTTGTAGGAGAATTTTATGCACAAAGAAAAGCATGATGAAAATCATTGGATATTTCTTATGATTCCTAAACTTACTAACGTACCTACCTACCTACTCTTACTTAAATCCTGCGCTATGTGTATACATGATTGTGTCTTGTCTAGAGTCTAGAATGCAAGAGATTAATTTGAGTGGTAAAGCTGTAACTGTCTGGCTTGCAAGCATGCATGCATGTAACACCCTTGATTAATTATTTCAGTACTAGCTCTGGAAATGGAACTGAGAAAAATTCAACCGCTTCTGATTCCATAAATAGACGCGTAGGAAACACAGACAAAGATTTGTCTGGCTTGAAGTTAGAATCTTCAGCTTCCGACAACCTCGTATCAACTAATGCAGAGTTGATTAGTGATATGCAGGCAATTTCAAATACCACCGTTCAAGTTCAAGGACTGTTGCAAAATATTGGGACAGCTGTTCAAAGTTTTGGAGATGCCTTGACCAGTTTCTTTATTGGGGCAGCAAATAACGTGGCTTCCGCTGTTACAACTTTCCCTGCTTTCAATCTTTCCACGAATCTAACACCACCAGCTCCAATCTCGAGCTTTGATGCTACAGAAAAGATAAATGAGGATACGATCACGGAGAGCAACCTTGGCGACGAAAACAAAAAGGACAGCACGCCTATCTCTAATCTTCTGCCTTCAACTAAGTCCATCTTTGAAACTTTTCGCTCTACACTCCGCTCTCTAACATCTTCGAATGATAAAGGAGCGAAGAATGCTACTCTGAATAATAATACTACTAATTTGGAACTTTCCATTAATTCGGTCAATACACAAGCTTAGTACTTCATTGATATTCCAAACTCAAATGTCTTTTATTGCGGCTGCATGTCCTATTGATAATAGCTTCTTAATCTTAAGTAGAAACAACAAAGAAGTAAACCCTTTTACTTCTGACTAGCTTTAGGATTATTTTAGCATTTGTGTTGACTGTAAGACAATAGAAGTCAAAGCTTCTGCCGTAAATTTAACTCCGTTTACAAACGATTGCTTTAATCTACATTAGTTATTTATAGTAATTTATATTTTATTATTTATTTTTAGCTACTAAATATACAAATGGTTGTAGTTGGACGTATGAATGTTATCGTAGGTCAAGCAGTTTTTTAAAGTAATAAGTCACTTCTTGTTATGATTCTGTCATCTGTCAAGCTAATATTATTAATCATGCAAAAGCTTCAAATGATATGTCTATGTATTCTGCTATTTGTACCTGTAAGCAGTAAATTATGATGAAATCCACGACCCGTATTACGTTGTAAAAGCTGTGGTAGAAATAATATATCGAGTCTGCAGTAAGTACAGATCAAAGAAGGAGAAAAGAAGTCTTCAACTGATCCTGAATGCTCGAACTAAAAGCATGACTCACTAAAGAGTGAATCAAACTAGTATTCAATTGAAAGAATCTCTGAGCTAGTTTCTTTTCAATTAGATTAAGTTAAAGAAAGAGAAGTAAGTGTCACTTGTTTTATGTCATGATGATTGAAACAAGGACGTATAAAAAGACGATAGCAAAGCAAAAACGACTCGAGTTGAAAGTTTGATAGACTAATTTGCAGCACTGGTACAGATAGTACAGATAGGTAACAAGGTAATTTCATGGTATGGTATGCTATGACTACTGACTACGACTACTGGTCTACGCTATGGTGAATGTGGATAAGTGTATATAATTATTAAGTGGTTAGAGGTAAAAGGTGCATGGAATGAAATGAGAAATGAATTGCAATAAGTAGGCATGCTTGTCCTGTTCTCTTGTCTTTATAATTACATTTATATGCTACATATACGTATATGTTGTGTGGTGGCATTGTTCTTACTGCCAATTTAAAACTTGTCCTCCTGACTCGGATTTTCTTGGTGACTACCCTTACATACTGTGAACACTTATAAACACTCGTGGTACATACACAGAGCAGAGAAAGAATTTATTCTCAAACAGCATTCTTTCTCAGACAAATATATGACAATGTGTCACACTTAAAAAGTAAACCAATAATTATTAGAAAATCTAACATAGTATTCTTGAATGTTTAAATCCTTTTCGCAACTCACACTGTTTACGCTCACCTTGTTCGTTTCTTCAACTGCATTTCGTTTGACATACCTCAAGACTGTATGCCAGAAGTGGATACTTTCCGAATCAATTCAATAATTACCCTAACAGCTACAACTATAATTACCCCCAGTATCCGAATATGGGCTTTTATGGAGGATTTAATACCAATTACCCCATGTTCAGGGATTTCCAATTCGCACCGAACCCCAATTACCAACAACAAGCACCTTTTCCAAGTGCCAACAACAACAACAACATAGCTGATTTTGCAAGAATTGGAGCTGGCGCCCCAGTTTATGTTGGTTCAGGTGCTAGCAGTGGTCCAGGTGCTAGAGTTGGCTCAGGATCGAGTTTTAGCTCCAGCGGTGGTGGCAACGGGGGGACGTTTTCCTCATTCTCGTCGTCAAACAATAATGGCATTTACTCCGGGTCTGCTACAAGAGTTGATCCCGACGGAAGAGTGACAACATACCAAAGTGGATCTGGAGCCCCGGACTCGATTCAAACACGCATTTTATCGCCAGGCTCTAATAAACAAATCTACTCTGCCTCAGGAGTCAGTGTTGCGCCAGATGGAAAAGTTTCCGCTTTCAGAGCTGGGGGTCAGGTTTAAATACCTTCTTGATTCCTGCTCCCTCCATAGGTAAAAGATCATCATTACCTAGGTATTCATATGTATGTTATATTTGTATCATCTTGTATTTGAAGCTATACAGGATGAGTCAACTATGCAATTCTCACTTGCCAAGCAGTATTCTACGATTCTATTCATTTTCCCGGTACATCTCATGTAACGACTTAACCTTGTCTTGTATGCTAATAATGATTGTAAGAAAATGCCACTGAATGATCTGAGTACTGATTTGAAATGAAACCAGCAAACATGCGGGACTTAAAGTCGCACTGTACGCTGACAAAGTTGGTTTTTATTATTATCATTTATAATTATTATTGTACGTAACTCACTTTGTGCATAAAATTTACCGTTAATCACATCATTTCCACATAATATATGCACTGCACTGCAAAAGCAAATATGTTGAATAATAAAATTGCCATTCGCATAATCTACACAAATTCAATTAATTATCAAGCAAATAAATGATTTTGTCATGCTCATACCATCATCATCAGCTGCCTTTAATCTTTAAAGTGGATTTTCTACACTGAAATATTATATCCGACACCAAAATTAACGCACCCAAATAATGACGACTATGCCGCAAATTTTCAAATCTTGGATAACAATTATTTTTACTAATCATCTCACATCCACATCATAATCGACTCCGTACATTATAGCTTAATTGCATACTGCAGTGTAGGCATGCTTAATACAAAAAGGTTTCAATTCATGCTTACAATAACCATAATATAATAATTAGGATTACACCGTTATTTTATTTATCCTCCATTAATAGGTACTTGTTTATATCAATTCATCACATCGTCATTCTATTTCTTGTAGGATAATTTTCAGGCAGAATGACCACTGACGATTAAATAGGAGTTTGATACTTCATGTATCACAAGACCACAATAAGGAAGCTATTGCAACTCACAACTTTGCCTTCGTTTAAAATACTCATGGTCACAAGAATGAATTTCGAGGCACCAATCAGTAATATAGGATTAGAACAATGGACAACTATGTATACCGAAATAGCAAATAAAATACAAAATATTATCATACTGTTATTCAAATACAGCTAAGCAAGGTACATAGTTTTCTTCTCATTGTTGATAAGTGTGCATGTTAAATGCAGTTGTGTTAAATGGACGAGAACCCATTGGTATATACCCAAGCAGATTAATAATATTTAAAAAAATTGGTAACGATTACTAAAAAACCAAAAATCATGGATTGTTGTCACCGCTTTTGAACGAGAGGTGCGGTTATAGACAGAACCTACGTTCCTAGTTACGCTGTCATGCGCTACAGCTACAATAGCAGATTTCTTAATGCAACTAATGTAATACAACTACATTTTAGATTAAATAGTTTGGATTTCTGAAAACAAATATTAGCAGCAAGTAAATTAATCTTTCTAGTATTGTGAACACAATTTAATATACTTGTACACGCAGCTGAAGCAAAGATTTTTGTGTAGGTTTCTACGGGTCAGTGTGAATATAGGTAACCCATGAGAATCTTTTCAAACTATTTCAGCATAGGTGATTTTACCATTGGCAAGTACAGTAGAGGAGATTTACTATTACAGTCTTTATCTTCTTATATAGGTAATATTATTATATTATTTTTATAGTACATGTACACATCACTACTGAAACATTAGTGGTTGTACCAGGAGGATAAAAATTTAAAATTGAGCATAAAATAAGTATGATTGAGGACAACCGAATGTTATTTTACTACAGGACTAAATTATTAAAAGTAATAATATTTACTTAAATGCAAGACTTCTTTGGAGATGGGTTTATAAGTAGGGAATAGATAAAATAAGTTATGACGTTTTCTTAAAACATAACATTGATATTACAAGAACAGCATTGGCAAGCTTATAGAATTATTCATTGTAGACATTGTAGAGCAAACCATGCAATTGCTGAGAGGAGGTTACAACACAATAAAAAAGAAATTACACATCGTAATGTTGTTGTAAATTAAAATACTAAAATAGGCCACAAATGGAAAACACAACCAAAACAACACCAAAGACACTCAAATTAAACAACATATAGTTGCGTTATAGTACTCATCATATGCACATGAAAAATACCTACGCCTACATACACAACGATAGTCCGAATATTCTAAAATTCGTTAACTTACTGCGGCTTTAGTTATAATTATATTTACATATGACTAACAAAAATGATAATATCCTTCCAGATTTATGACAAGTTACTATTCTGAAGCCACAGCACTCTAGGAATACAACTGATAAATCTCCTGTGTCACAAGGCTCTTCTAAACGTGTTGTATGCTTACGATGTATGATTAAATTAATTTAAGCGTCTTGGGCGCTTATAAGTGAAGTATCCTGGTCACCATTTGTTATTGTCTGAGACAAGGTTGAGTGTTTATGTTGCAAGAAAGGTCGTCCCGTTAATGTCTCATCTTTGGTGATTGATGGTTTCCGTAAGTGAAGAACTTCCAATACTCTCTTTCTACATATTAGCACGATGAAAATGAACAGGCCCTAAAATTGACAAAAAAGATTTTGTTTTCAAAAAATTTGCACAGAATAATGCTGTTGCATAAAGTATTAAATTATCTTGTTTTCACTTCTTTCGACTTGTAGAATAGTTTACATAAGATATGTACGACTGACGAATAGGCCCTAGAGTATTTCAATTAAAATTTGTAAGTATAGCTCATATTCATAATAGATACTTAAACATATAGAGCCAAAATGGATATTATAACTATTGATTATCACGAGTCCAACAAATTTAGTTTAGGTTAGGCACGTTACCTGTAAAGAGTTGAAGAGATCAGCTACGTAGAAAAAGTACGGGTAGTCAGGTCCAGCAGCCCATGATGTGACATCCAAAATCCATCCCATTCCCATAACAATCCCCAGTTTAGCAACAACGATTCCCATGCTTTTTCGTCGGAAGTTGATGGAGTCTGAATTATCCAGTCTCCATAATCCGCACAGCAATTCTTGGGCAGTAAGGCAAAATAAAATTCCATTTAGGAGGAGCAGAAGACCAACGGGACCAAATAAGTAGGCGAATTCTGCTTCCCTGAAATTAGTTTATTTGAAAACATTATTCAGATAACTTTATTACTAATGGCATATAAAGTTACGGCTACACTAAATAACCAACAGGAAAGTAAAAGACTTCGCTCAATTTACCTGTTTGATATGAGACATTTTAATTGGCCGTACTCGGGATGGGGCATCGGATGAAGCCTTCCTGGTTTATCCAATGCCAAAAGAAACAAACAAAATGCTGCCGGTATTCCCCAAGCATAGCTACAATACAAAAAAATGTAACGCGTAAGACACACTTCCAGAACGAAGTTGTAACCGGGAGTACACTAAAGATAAACTGCTTTTTAAGCTTTTTTGTGCACGTTACAAAAGCAAATAAGTAATGAAACAGAGTCATATGGTACAGAATGGCACTTACACACAGAGGAAAAAAAGCCTCCTGGTTTCACCACGTCGAGCTGCCAACGGCGGCCTGAGGGACCGAAACGTCAAATAAATATTGACGCACAAAAGATTCAACCAGAGAAAGGAACTGAGAGCACAGAAATGAATTGCAACAGCAAAAAATGTACACAATGTCTGAGGAATTTGTTCTCCCCCCAAATGCGTAGCCGCCAGAAGAACGAAGAAACTAAATAAAGTAGCCAAATGGCTTAGCTGACACTTTCCATGCAAAGAACGGAGTTCAGGAAGTCTCAAAGAGATAAGGGCTGCCAGAGCTAAACAAATTGATGAGATAATCAGAGCAGCTCCGTAGATAACGCTCACTCCTTTTGGCATAACTATAAGCGAGTGATTTGATTTTCTGTCCTCATGGTTCATACACATTAAAATCTTCATTTGAGGATCTTCATCCTTCTCATCTTGGAAATGATCTATACAATAGTTGATAATTGGAATTCTCAAAGAAGATGTGACTAAGGATCCGTCATCTGCAACGCTGATACTATCGTTGGAGCTCACTGGCACGATATTTTGACCATACGGGCATACTGGGGCACCATGACTAATGGCTGAAATTAAAGCGAGAAAAAGTTAGTTAGGTACTAAATTAAAAGTAAGTTGTTTATTTGTTAATTAAAAATCACAATCACAAAAAAAAACATTCGTACACCAGTTTCCGGCAATATCCTTGGTCTCTTGGGGCAAAAAGCAGACAAGCTTTTTGTCCATCAGCTGCACCATAGTATGAGCTGGACAGCATTTCCGGAGGACATGCGTATTATTTCTATTTAGATCTTCTTTTGAGAAGCATGCGATTATTGCTCGTCCAGCATCTTTTCCTGTTAAGTAAGATAAATATTGGTCAATATGTTTAAATAATAACCCTGTATTACTAGTACATTTCCAAAAAGTAGGTTCCCTTTGCTTATTAAACAAAATCTCTCATTATACAGATAGTATGAACATGGTAAGTTGAATTACGTGGATTTTTTCTCTCACCTATTTGTTGATCGAAGCAAAACTCAAGAGAGTCAATATGGCGGCGCTCTTCGGACAGAAACAGCCCTCCGTCTGCTATCATAACAAACTTTCCTAAATCAGAAGCAACTTCTGGTGAATGGTTTTCGTGACATTCAACCTTAAAGGGAGCTACAACTTTCCAACCACTCATATTCACAGGTACCCAACTTTCCGTTTCAACATAGTAGACCACCGATGGATGCCAGGTTCTAGAGAAAGTACGAATGACCAAATAATTTAGTTTTTTCCATTGCTTACTAATAGTAATACCAAAAATAAGCTACCACAGCGAATC
>JAAXYX010001850.1:0-20260 GCA_036851915.1 Ptenothrix huangshanensis | reverse complement strand
ACCAGTATCAGGATACCTATACAATTTATTATTAAGTTTTCCTTGGGATCTAAAAAAAATGCTGGTAGTTGGTAGTACTTGAAGACATGTTTTATTTTTATGACCGGGTATCGTAAACCTTGGCTGAAATTATAAATCCAATAATTACTATTCACCTTGCGCTCACTACACTAACAAACCAGAACCAGCAAGCTGCCATTACCATTAGTCATACTGTGAATTACCTAATAGAGCACTATTACTAAATTACAGCATGAATGTAAAACCGGACAATAAAGAGTAAAAACACAAGTTTCACTTGAAAATCGATTAAAAGCACCTTACATTGTGTGCTCTTATTCCGGTATAAATACATCGGAAGGTACGTTGTAGGTACTTGGTACGACTGTACTACTCTCACCACATCATTTTATTTTCTCCTCTTTTCCATTTTGTCCACAAATGAGAATGACAATGGAAATATTATTACCATTAGAGTACAGTTACCGCATCGTCATCGTTATCATGAGGACCAAAACATCCAGCTAAACCTAACTAAACCAAGCCAAATGAAACGAAACGAATGGAAACCAAGCAAGAGCAAAATTGGGTTCGAATTCGGAAACGACTACCTTGAGCAAGTATCATCTTATATAGATATACTCTGGTATTGGTTTTTGAAATGGTTTCGGTATTGGGACCGAAGTTGATGCTCTTGGATACTCTGCTATCACGGAGTCCCGACGTACTACCTACTAAAGTAAATAAGTATACAAACCTCTGGAAATTCAAATTCAAATTCAAATTCGAATTCGAATTACAATAGTAAACCCATGAGACTTTATTTGCCTTACTTATGAAACAGAAAGCCGAAGAAAATTCTCATCTCAAATATAATCTACAAACTCATTTCTTTCTCTCCCTCGATGTATCAAACTACTGCCTACTACCTACCAGTCCATCCATACAATAATTGTGTGCTGGATAAGCACACACAGGATAGCATGGCCTCTAGTTCTAGTACATAGTAGTAGTAGTGTGTACGAACTGGAACTGGAAATGGGAATGGAACTGGAACTGGAAAGTAAACTACCATGAAGTAGGTACCCGTACATATACACACATATGTAGTACTACCATGACCGGCCAACAAAACCCACCAAACCAAAACCAAGGTACCTCTATCCACATCCCCTTCCATATCCACATTCACATCCACATCCACCTTTCTTACGTTCACAAATTCAGATATAAAAGCGTGCAGAAAATATCTCGAGCAAAAAAATTATCAAACTATGATATACCCCACAACAATACTGATATACACACCTATGTATTCTGGTATACCTATGTAAGCATCATCTACTCATTCCAAAAATACAACATACTTACTTGCACAGCTTTCCAGGAGTCGGAGTTCTCCTGATTACATAATAGTCAGTTGCCCCACATTTTGTACGCAGGAACAATATGGGCATTACTAAAACATGTAGATACGTACGTGAAACTATGGAATCATTACTTCATACTTTCATACTTCATACATACTAAACAAAATTCGATCTCTTCCCCCACTACTGCCTGAACTGGCCTTAGTACCAACACAAGCACTTACTTACTAACTTCTATCGTCACAACAGTCTACATATCCATAAATACTACCCACCTACATACATGTATAATATCTTTGCATATGAAATGAAATGACTACGACTACAGTCATAGCCATCAACCCCCTACAAATAGACTAGGTATACCTATAGCATGGACACGAGCTGAGATGCATGGACAAAGACGTAATGAAAAATATTTAGAGACAAAGCCTGTAGCAATTTCCTATAGAAATCGCATTATATCCCACGTATTCTTAGACAGACTAGGCTTTTCGTGGAAAACAACTCCAACAACTACCGGCACCGAAAGACTTGGTTTCTGTCTTGGACTCGGTTCTCTAGAGACCAAGCAGTCTAAATATCCAAGTGTACAACAACACAGTCGAATAAATGAAATAAGCTATGTATGGAAAATACTCAGAGTCAGAGTCAGAGCCAAAGTCAGTTGTGGGAGCCGCAGAAAATGCTCTATTCAATAGAATTGTACTTGGGAGTAGTGCTCTGTTTCTCTTTCTCCTGCTGTTCCATTCCTCTGTACTACCGTTACCAATACCTACCACTACCACTATCACCACTACCATACAGCACCTACAGCAGCAGTAGACCCATATAGATATAAATAAAGCTAAATGCTTTAATATCAAACGTCATCTTGCAGTAGTAAATCTTACCGCATTTTACCTTGGGTTACTTTAATGCCTTACCTCCCCATTCCTATCTACTAAACTCACCGACTCGAATATCCTACAATTACATACGTATTCACGTACTCCGAAAGCCCAAGTCCTGTTAATACACAGACCTACACTTGCACACTGTACAGTCAAGTAAATAGTGAAACACAGTCCCCCATACAATTCCTATTCTATACATGGCAGAATACTCTTGAAAATAGAGACCGAGAAGGAATACAAATACAAACTCCTTCTCGTCTCCTTGTTTCATTCTCATTCATTCAAGTATTCACAAATACAAAATACGATCTAATAGGTTTTGTCAGTTATCCTTAATACGTTTTACATCGTACGAGTACCAAGTACGAAAGCAACTACAAGAGCGAGTAAAAAACACGAGTATACGAACAAGTACGAAGACAACCATACAACATCCATCATGTATGCGAGGGCAAGTATTATTTATAGCTCGTTAGTTATTGCAACTTATTTTTCCACAATGAATACCAAAACGAATTTATTTCAACTCCTATATTTACTAGGGAGCAGAACGCTGATTGCATACGTAAAAGCATCTCTGCTACTAGAAAAATAGCCAAATAATTCATCGTAGGAATAGGTAGGTACATAATTTATTTAATCGGTCTATATCAACTGCCACTGTCATTGTCATGCTACTTAAGTCAAACTTGAAGATACTGCGTTAAAAATACATTCCTATATATGCATTTACTGATTGATACTGTAGATACATACTAATTTTACTAGTATTAGTCGAGAATACCAAGTGCAGAAGCCCTAGTATCTCCAGCTCTAGCTCCAGCACCTTCATCCACCTCAAGATTATTCCATAAAAAATTTGAATATGAGACTTTGGAAACACGCTCATTTCCATAGATTCCATAGTTTTCTGATGATGCTGCGAACGTTGAAAGAAAACAAAGAAGAGTAAGCGGAAGGTTTTTAATAGATTCCCACTGAACTGTAACCTTTGTCTTGGCCTGTCTTGTCTTGTCGTTTCCACGATATCAATAGAAAATCATATCTGCTCTGCATTGGGGAATACAATGATAATACAGATATATAGTGCCGCCTCTCTACTGTCAGTCGAAATCTTCCACCTTCCTACTACCTAGTGTAGGTGTATGATTCCCACATAATACCATGCCGGAAACTACGGGTAGGTAGACAGAATTGACTTTTAATTGGGAAAACGAGAAAGGTATAAAATTAGAAGTTTTTATGATGATGCATAGGATTATTTTGGTCGTACTTGTGGTTGAAGGGGAGTCTTGAGTGGAGTCGGTATTAGTCATAAGGGTGTAAAGGGGCTGGAAAGTAGAAGAGGATAAAAGTCATGCAGACCGTTGCATGCTGTGCCATTTCCGTTGTCGTTGCCATTCTAAACTCTTCACTTGCTCTTGTCTCTCCTATCTCAAGTCAAGTCAGTTATAGCTTCTATAGCGCAATGCAAAGCAGGGCAGAGCAATGTAATGTAATGTAACGTAATGTCATGTCATGCAATGCAAGCCAGTGCAATGCATGGTAAGGTATGGTATGGTGGTGGTGACGATGACTGAAGCGAAGTCATGCAGTATCAGCATGTTCCATGTTTCATGTTCCAACTTGCCAATGTACTCTGAAAACATGCCTGGTTGTGAAGCTCTCCCGTAGCTGGATGGCTACACTTAATACTTTGCAAAAGTCGTACAGTCGGTAGTCCTAGTTTGCCACTGCAAACACCGAAGCAACCAGGACCAGGAGGGAGTTGTAATAATTGTAAATGACAGATTCTCCCATTCTCCGGTGTATTTTTAAGTCAGATTTATTTTTAAAACCATGTCAAGTTATTTCCACGCAGACATGTGTTCCATCCATTGACACTTGGCATACGTATGTATGTACTTACCAACCCATCTCTCTCTACTTCTCTCTTCCTCACAGAATCTTCCGAGAAGCTCCTACAAACTTCCGCTAGCTAACCACCAAGTTAAACCAAGCCAAGCCAACCCCACGAACAGCATTTCTATTTTGCAGTTCCTCATTGCTCCTCTTTCCGCAACAAGCCCAAAGACTAACTGGTGAGACCAACGACCAAAGACACAGACACAATTACCAACAAGGTTTTGTATTTGACAACCAGGAGCAGACAGAAGCAGAAGCGGAGAACAAGCCATCAAATTGTAGTTGGTAGTTCGCAGTTCGTAGTTCGTACACCTGTCTCCCCGCAAAAAAAGAGTGGCTCATAATATATACCTATTCATCTCAGTCGATGTCATCCCAACTTAGCAAATGTATTTCAGTTCCTTTTCAAAGATGCAATTCATCATATAGATTCTGTCTACAATTCAGCTTCCAATTGGAATCTATTCCTTCCCATTCGCCGGCTACGTTTTGCCTAAGGACGGCGGAGCACGGGAAATTAAACACAGAATCCACCCTAAACCATTTCATGACTATTCAATTATTACTCCATGGATTCTTTCATTCTCATTCTCCTTTCATTTCACTCTATTCCACTCCACGCTATTCCATTCTCATTAACTATCTAAACGTTAGTTAGATCAGCACTGTTAAGTGATAATTTTACACTATAATTACTTTTATCTACACCTTTTTTCTCTCTCTCTCATCTCTCTCTACCCCTCCTTGTAGACTTTTCCTATGCCAGTCCAGCCTAGTGACCAAGTAGAGAAAATATAAAAATAGATTTTCCAATTTCTGCGTATCTCGTGCTTAATTTGTTCCACTCCGCTGAGTCCCCAATGGGTTATACTCTTAAATGTCAAACGTCCTCTGTCATGACATCCTTTCCCAATGCCTCTCCTTACTCCCGGCTCAAAGGTACATACATATAGCATACCTAATAAAATACCTTACTCTACCTTACGAAGTTCCTAGTCAACATTTTCTTCCCGTGTAAACACACCAGCACATCATTCTATATATTACATATATGGCATATCTACCTATGCTTCTTCGTCTATTTATATTGGATAGAAAGTCTGAGCAGAAATGCCCATGTTATAAGTGGGCATATAAGGAGAATAACGTTCCTATGTACATACATACCGGGAGGTAAAGTATGAACCACGGTACATAATTACATACATAGGATGTCGACATTGAGAGACATGCCTACTACCACTCGTCGTCTCCACCTCCCTACTTTCAACCCGACTCTCGTCAGTGGTGACTAAAGCTAAGTGTGAAGGTAAAAGTTATTATATTAATGGTACTTAATCGAGAGCTAGCATGTAGTACTACTATCTTGGTGACACGCAATCAATGACTTTATTATATAAAAATCTACCGTTAAACCACGATAAGGAAACCCATAGGAAAGGGCCCGGAAAAAATCGTTCGAATCCCAAACCTTCAAAGCAAATACAAATACGAGATACGATATTTCATCATAATAAAACCTAATGACAAAAAATAATAGTTTTACCTTCGGATAATACTTGAGCTAACAGCATTAGCACAGTTGTGAATAAAGTAAATACACTCATATTCATTTGCATAGGTATATGCGTAATTATACAAATATGTAGCAAAACAAAGGTCCATCATTTTCAGGATAAACATAACACGTTTATATACTTTTTCTTTATTTTACCCCCTGCAATCTTGCTAGTTTAGAAAAATAAACAAATAAATACAGAGAGCATGACAGAGAGAGAGAGAGAGGCCATTAGATGTATTTTTCCTTATTGCATTAAATCAAATTTATACATATTACCTACAAAGTTAGGATGTTTACCCAAGGTTACGTTATTATAATAATATCTGTTCTTAAAACGTACTGACAAAATACCTTCATGGTGTGTTTCTACACCGAGGATGAATTCGAGTCCACATTGCTTCTCCAACTCCAACAATAATGTGGTACAACAAACAAATGAATCGTATTTTTCATCAAGAAATTAATGGCCAATGCGGAACCGAATGGAGTTGGAAGTTGAGCCATGAAACTTCAAAGAAGTGCAATGCAAGGAGAATTGGATTGGANAATAATATCTGTTCTTAAAACGTACAGACAAAATACCTTCATGGTGTGTTTCTACACCGAGGATGAATTCGAGTCCACATTGCTTCTCCAACACCAACAATAATGTGGTATAACAAACAAATGAATCGTATTTTTCATCAAGAAATTAATGGCCAATGCGGAACCGAATGGAGTTGGAAGTTGAGCCATGAAACTTCAAAGAAGTGCAATGCAAGGAGAATTGGATTGGATTCTATTCTCCGAAATGAATGATGTGCTCACGTACATACATCAAGATGGCACTTGAAGCTTTAAGGAGCTAAGAAGAATAAAAAATACGCGAAACTATGTGTGAGGAGGAGAACTATTGAGAATTCTATTATCTGAACCAAGTCAAGGAAGGACTACGGGCAGGGACGAGAACAACTATTAGGGAAAATCAAGACATACTTTCTTTGAAGAAATCTACTCTTTGCTCTACCCTTCCAAGTTGCAATCCACGTCCAAAAACAAGACCGACTCCAAGTCCAAGTCCTACTTGAAGCCAACTCCATGCCAACTCAATATCCTCCTATTCTAAAGGATTATGGAGTGTTGTCTGCTATTATATGCATAGAGAAAAGGGAAAATAGCTCGCAGCTAAATTGAAGATGCCAATCCTTTTCACTTAATAATCCTACGCTCCGTGTCCCTCCTTGTGTTGCTTCTGGATATGTATGTGTAGGGGGAAAAGCAAAGGTGATAAAGCAAAAGTTAATCTACAGAATTGTATGAAAGTTGCAACTATGAGAGGACAGAGAGAACGGTGTAAGGACCGAGTAGAAAGAGACACATTCACATCGACACAGACACCGCGAGAGAAAATGAGAGAGCAGAGCGAGCGAGCGAGAGGGGAAGAGAGAGAGAGAGAGCAAAGGGAGAGAAAGAAAGATGTTGAAACTTTCTAGAACTATTGTTGAATCTGAATCACTGGTCCTGCTCTTTACCACCTTTTAAAATCCGAAATCCTTGCATTTTCCGAAGAAAACTTTGACTACTCCCGACTACCACGGCTGACTACTAGTATTATGCACGTTTTTGGCAATAGATTTCTGCATTGGAGTGAACAGGGAAGAAAGTAACTTTAATGGCAACACACGTAAATTCGTAGTCGTATTTGGATTCGGAATCGGATTCGGCTTTGGCATTGGCTTTGCTTTCATATGCACATCTACATGACACGAACTGATTATGCACAGTATTTGTGCGACTCCTTCACCATCTGTGTATCCCGTCTCTGCTCCGAGTACAAGTGTTGTATAGGCACCAGTACAAGCACAACTAGTACGTATACTGGATTCTGTAGGATGAAA
The DNA here is from genome assembly GCA_036851915.1 of Ptenothrix huangshanensis. Taxonomy (NCBI): domain Eukaryota; kingdom Metazoa; phylum Arthropoda; class Collembola; order Symphypleona; family Dicyrtomidae; genus Ptenothrix; species Ptenothrix huangshanensis. The sequence goes on along the minus strand of JAAXYX010001850.1, from coordinate 12,651 downwards.
CACATGGACGAACATTAAAATGCTTTATACAGGTTTACAGGATATGTATTTGTCGTAAAATTCATAGGTCCACAATGGTATCTGCATGTATAGAAAAACGTATGTAGAGAGACGAGATGGGGATATTGTGAATTGTCACATATAATAGAAAGGGATGTAGGTCGGCCTCGACTCTTAAACTACAACGACGTCATGAAGCTAGTTGGCAAAATAAAGGCAAAATCATTGACGTCATGGGTCGATGTTGATGATGCAAAAGGCTGACAAGGCTCGTGCATTTGCACTATAAGCTATCTATCTCCTCTTTGCTCTGCTCTCCTCTCTCTTCTCTCTCTCTCTTCTCTCTTTGGTTGTCTGTCTGCCTGTTTCCTTGCTTGCCTCAAAGTAAATTCCGAATTCCATGCCATGCCATGCCATGGTATAGTAAACTCATGGAGTAGAGCTGAATAGAATAGCAGAAGCTATACTCGAAGTATCCGCGGAAAACCGTAGGAAACTCGTCTTTCCATGTAGAGTAGAAATAGGTGCATACATAGCCACCTATCTATGTGTATTCCATGTAGTCGGCCAAGTTTAATAATGAGGACAGCCATGCGCCTAACCTTCAATTGCCAAATTTTCTCCAATGTACCATTTCCAGACGATATTTTCTTTTCTCGTGAGAGAAAACCCTGAAAACTGAAAACCTGAACTACAACTACATCTACAACCGTTCCTCCCATACTCCGTCCGTACAACCTTCACGGACAATTTCCAATACAATACAATGCCACACAATGCTCCTTGGTCCTTCATCTCGCAGATTCAAAATAAAAAATATTCCACTAACCTCCCAAAAAAGCCGAACGAACGGAAGCACGAACACTGTACAGACACCGAAAGAAAAACAGCTCTTCTGTTTCGAGAGGAGAGCAGAGAACCGAAGTTAGGTGTGCAATGCTCATAATGCCAAACGAGAGGGAACGAGAGGAAAGAGAGCCAGTGAAGCAGAAATAAATAGAGATAGAGATAAAGGTAGGAGCTTAGAGCAACTTTAATAGTAATGAAGCTAGTACGTCTGAATTCTGGATATTTTCACGTATAGTCTAGCCAAGGCAAACCAAACGAAACCAAAGCAAACCAAGCTACCCAAGCGATTTTTAGCTAAAAACCGTTTTTTTATATCATCAACTTAAGTAAATGGCAGTGCCGTCACACGCTTCACATATCTCTCATCTCGCGAATTCTCTCCGTTGTTTTTCCTCAGAGTGAAATAACTGGCATTTTAACGAACTTTTCGGGAACGATTAAATATTTACATGCTCATCCCAAAGAGGCTTTCTGACGTTCTAGTTGGAAGTTCGAGTGGAGTTGTGCACTTTACCTTTGCGTAAAATAATCATAACCCTATCCTAGTCCTATCCCATCCCATGTCTCGTCATTGTCACGAGCCATGATGAAATAGTAAAACCGGGCATGTTGGTTCTGCTGGTGGTTATCGTAGTACCTTCATATTTACTTCTACTATTCACCCAATAAAATCTCCTTGTTCTCCCTCAACGAATCAAATGCAGTTCAAAAATGCTCATTGCTAATTTAATTAGCCAGAATGGCCAAACGAATTCAGTTCCACAAATCATTGTTTTACAGCTAATGAAATGTATTGTGCTGTTCTATTCTATAGCAAAGTACCTGCCGTCCCCAATGCAGGGTAAGCTCTAAGATCTATACACAAAGTGGTACCTACACCAAGTCATTGCGGCCATAAATTTTAATCCAACAAAGAAGAACGATCAAACTACACGATCCGTGGGTACCTACGCTATCAAAGGAAAATGGGAAACTGAATCCCATGGATTTGATATTGTCCTGTAAACCCATTAATATTAATCCACCAAATTCAACTATCTACGTAATTCACAATTACTTTTGAAAGGCTGCAAAAGGTGAATTCTTTATTCTTTGTTTTCACAATAAACAAACTGCCCACCCAACCAAATCATTCTGTGTATCCGCATCCTCCAAAACTAAAGAGCTATATCCCCGGCTCAACCGCTCCAAATCATTCCAATAGATAAACCACATGAACACCAAACCAACACCATCACCCACTGAATAACTGGATGATACGTTCATAAATTACAATTTCAAACTGGACTGCCTTTGCATACATGCATAAAATAAAGCTCAAAACTTTGACGTCCATAAAATAAAATGAATTCCTCATCATACATATCCATTGGTACAGTGGTACAACTGTACTGGTGCACACATACAATTTATTTAGCACCAACTTTTATGAACCTTGAGAATTAAAAGTCTTACGTCGGTCCATATGTATCCCCTTGCACATTTCTGTGTATGAATGATTCATTTTGAATTTGAATTGAAGGACGCATTTTGCTTATCTCAGTCACACTGACATAGATATGAAAGTGTATGTAACTCTAGACAAAATTACCAACACTAACACAGCGCCAGAAGCAGATCCAACACATTATTATTGGAGCAATAGAATTACTAACTTAGCAACTTGGACAAAGTAGAATACGGATATTTCGCAGTTTGGAAATAAAACGACGGTTCATTTCGTATAATAGTGCATTTCACCCATCCAATCCGTCCCATATAAAGTCGTATGTGTTCTACATACTCACATGTAAATGGCAAAGAGCTGGAAGCAAATAGTTCTCAACCAATTTTATCATTACTCCGAGGACGAGTACCAGAACAGCCAGTCACAATCTAACGTCTTTGGAGTTAGTTTTGCAGTCAGTAGTCACAAGTCCGTCTAAAGTATGTATTGAGCAAAGTACATTATTAGTTTAGGAGCAGAATGTACAACATAATAGTAATCATGAGTCGAATGGCGTGAAGCTAAACACCCTCACTCCCATCCTCCAGTAGAAGTACCAACAATACGTGTTCAAATGAGACATACATATTTTATGACATGATATGATTGAAGTTTCTCACTTTATCCCTCTTACTGCCTTCCTCTGATAGACCATAACACAACATCGTACAATACAGAATAACATAACGTAACGTAACATAATGCAACCTAACACAGCCATCTAAACATAACCATAATAATCGTATCTCTTTATGTATGTATGCATGTTAGGGTTTTCCAAGTCAACTCTTGAGCAGACAACTCGCAACTTAACTCAACCTAAGTAATGCACAACCTCAACGGGCTCCAGTCAATTGAACATAATTGAGTTTCATCTCAATTTATGAACCCATGACCTACTCCTAAACAAATATGGAAAATGATAAATGACACTTGATTGTGTCATAATTAAATTATTGACATTCCCACTTTCACACGATCATCACCGAGAGAATATCCCAGCCGGCATATACTCAGTTTAGTAAATCTTTTAGGGAAATACTAATACCACACCAATCGCAAACTGCTTCTCTAATTGCTTCCGAATACCTTCATTAGCATGTCAACTTCTATGTACACCAATTCAAGTTACGATTAGCATAAGCAGTTCACTCACTCTACTGGAGTACCTGCCGGTACGGACTGATGGTGAGAGAAAAAGATAAAGAGACATTGTCCTTCCCTTTTCTAGGAATTTGCATACCATTAAGCACCGACATGCATAAACAGACTCCAGACAATAAGCTACCGAATTTTGTTCACCTACTACCAACCTAATAATGATGACCTAGTGTAGTAACTACTTTGCTTAACTGTACACACCCATCAACTTTGTTCCTTTCTTTGGTGAAATCATATTAATTTCGGAGAGATACTCAAATACACTTAATAACTACGTACGCTAAATTTGCTATCAATGGATTCGGAGTACTATTTCCGAAGTAATGGTAGTATTTTAAAAATAACGAGGCAGTATCATACCATTCGATTCAATGTAACGATACAACCCTTTCCATCAAACCTAAAAATACATCCATAATAGATCCGCCGAATCCATTAATGCCTACTCAACTGTGAACTTCCAGGCATTGCTAATTAATAAATGTATAGACAAATTTATTATGCAGTACATGTATGCATTCATGGTGTATAAATATTAACTAGTTATATTCGGAATATAAAAAACTATAAAAAAAAAGCGGAAAACTTGTCCCGAATGGCAGTTTTTATAGGATTGCCTAATAGTAATAGTTACAGTTATAGCAATCATACTACCAGGAGTAGTAATCAATGAGAACTAAATGCCGCAAAACTGTTAGGTATATTTCAATTTATTCCACAAATAAATGCCGATAATTTCGCTCTTTTTTTCACTAGCTCTCTCCCTCTCTCTTTACTCTTTGCATGTAGTAAATTTGTTGGTTCTCCGAAATAGTTTTTTTAGATGGAAACTCGGTTCGTAAAACGCCGACCCGAGACCTTACGATGGCGACAGCTTCTCCCTGTAGTATCGGCGAAGAAGCAGCTCCAGTTTCTCCCTCCCACTGCAGATGGCCGTAATATCGGAACTCTATTCGGACTCCAGACCTCGACTCAATACCAAAACAAGTAATACCTAGCATTACTAGGTATTTTTCCTCTTACCAATTTCCGTCTATTCACCTTCTACCTCCAATCCGAATAATCACGGAGCAATACCATTTGACTTAGGAAGCGAGAAGCTATTTCGAACAACTTTCACTTCGAATTCGAACACATGAAGAAAATGTTGATATTAATTTTACTCATTAGGTCCAGACCTATAGCCAGAACATTGTAATTGGACTAAACTGGAACTGGAGCACAGGGAAATCAGTCTCGTGAATAAACGGGAATAAACTGTTACTGCAAAATTGCAGATGGTAAAACATATCGAAATTACAATCCAATAGTTTTACTGGCAAACGAAGCATTTTCCTCCAGTTTTCCATCGATTAGTTTTACTTTATAATTCATCAGTGTGTAGGCACCCCTTTTTTCTTCTTTCTTTCTTTCGTTCTTTCTCTCTTTCCCTCTTTCCTTCTTTATCATTTTTCGGACGGAGGTACCTACTCACTTGTCTAGTAAATAGTCTCGTAGTCGTACTAAATGCACAAAGTAGGTACGTCTTATGAAGACAAGGTATGCTGTCTAAAAGGTTTTTCATTCTTGATAAATAAGACGTTGGACAGTCTACCTTGGCTTTAGTCAGTATTCTTCGCGAACGTCAGTTTAGGCTTCAATCTGGTCCTGGTCAACTTGGATAAAACTATCAAACATTGGAAAAGTATATATCTATCTTCCTACGTATATCTTTATTTGGTAGGTTAGGTTCCACATAGGTACCTACGGACATGTAATTATGTGTGTACCTACCTACATAAGGATCAACAATAGAAGCGAGAGCAAAAGCTGTTGTACGTATAAAAATAAACCGCAATCGATTCTCATTATACATTGTAGTAGGTGCCGGTGTTCCCTGACTATGTCTTGCCACAGCATTATGTATAGGTAGCATAGACACACTTCCACCGGGTAAATCTGGAAACATTCGGATCGGAAAAACTTCAACTTCTATCCCTCACGTCAACATCAATTTTCTCCCGTGTAAATAATAGAAGCATTAGCCCAAAGATTGACTTGCCACAATTCTCTTAACTGAACTCCTGTCTATCTACTGTTTGTGTAGGCATACCTACATACAGCTGCTACAGCACGACTTCTTCAAGTCGACTTGCATCCATATACTCCGTTTATGGTCCTGCTCACGACTGATATCATATCATCGTTAGTGTAGTAAAAGCATCTGTCTACGGAGTAGCAGCGTAAAACTAGAAAATATAGGATCGTCTCGTAGAAATTACAGAGATATTTACTCTGCTACTTGCTACACTTGGGCACTCTCTAAACTGAAAGGAATAATAAAAGAAACATTCACCTAAATTCCCAGGCAGGCAGTGCGACTGCATTGACTCGAGACAAGTGAACTTAACTGTCGAGCGAAAGACTGAGAGTTACAAACTAAAACTAGAACATGAACATGAAACTCCAATTCTGTTCTTATCATCAAGGCGCGAGACATCTTATCATCAAAAACCAAAACGGAACGACACAAAGCGAAATCCGTTAGTTAATTCAATTCCCCCTTCGACAAATGCCAACACCTTTATTATTATTATTGTCAATTCCAATACTTCATGTAATTCCACCCGTATGTATAGTAATTCATAATTTTTCATTCAAATACCTACATAGTATAATTACGAAGGCAGGAAAATTCACATAAAAGTTCTGATCCTAATGCGTGTAGTAATATTCATAATTGCAATAGTAGTAGTCCAGTAAAGTAGTCTCGTGCTAGGAAAACTAGCAATTATCCAAAACTGTCCTACGTATATACAATATACGAATATCCGTAGTCAGAGAATTCTCAGGAAACAAAGTTGTCACGTTAGAAACGTTCATTACTCATGAATAAAGGAGCTTCTGATGAAAGTATAAATTAGGAATTCACAGTAAGCATTAGAATTACAGTTCGAATTTACAATTGCATATCAACCTGCACCTTTTCCAACGAAAAACACCAGGCTTGAAATTCAAATACGCTTTGGTCATGCATGTAATTAATTTTTACTCGTAGCCGTAGTTCTGAAATGGCAGAGAGCTGCTTGTTAAATACATAGTGTAGTAATTACTTTACTTATATGCTTAATGTATGCTCACAATTGTTTTACAACTTGGCTAATTATGGGGTACGAAATGAAAATCACACTTCCGTGCATAAATAATTAATGTACTACTAAATATTTTTCCACCGCAAGTAATTATGTATATGTACATGGTGAGTTGGTGAGTCTTAAAAATACGCAATCAACGACTAAACCGCAAAAAATGTAAGCCACGGCTCGGTCGATAATTTACTGCAACTGTAAAACCTAAAGCTCACAAAGTGGTCATACATAATCCGTACAAACGTAGTAGTTACTATAGCATGCACAGCCAAAACGGGAGAAAAACCCCAACTTTTTATTTATGTCACTAGTTACCTATTTACCACAACCTCAAAAGTTACGCAATAACCTACAGAAGGCTGTTTTTAATACTGATAAATACTACATAATAATGCGAATACAATTTTAGCAAACCTTATTTGTAATTACAATTGAAAATAATAATGATCATATAATTTCACCTTGAACGAATGTCCAATTCCTTTACCCTCAAAATTCTTACGGTGGGCATTGATATTTGATAGGGTATTCAACTGATGGACTAACTAAGGCTAATTATCGATATTAAAGTTGTTATTGAATATTTCAAGATAATTATTAGTACACGGGCGTTATACATACCTACTACTATTGACCTAGAATACAGAATCTACTGATCATACTACTGACCTAGGTAAATATTAATAGTATGAATAATTTCCTGACTAAATACTTTTAAATAACAAAATTTTCTACGATTTTATAAATAAATACAGTATGTGTACACGTATTAGTATGAATATCCCCAGCCCCAGCAAAACTTCAAACGTCACACAAAAATGAAAACTTTGTTGACTGAGAAAAGAATCTGGACTGAACTCGACTATTTACACAAAAGAAATCTCTTGACTCAGAAAATGTTTACGAATATGAAATTCTACACCCAATTAAGTAAGTTGCGACGTCAATTAAGTAAGTAACAATGAGAGATAAATATTGACGACCGAGCGAGATTAGTGTAATTACACTGCATTTTACATGGAATAACATTTCGGCCCATGAATCGAGTTTGAGAAATTGAGTAAAGTCAAAGTTAAGTTAAAGGATACCATGAAATGTCTGTAAGTTGGCAGCAAAAGCAAGTATAAATTGCACGAGCGGGAATCGTCAACGAAGGCAGAAATCAAAAATAAATGTCTGCATAATTACTCGTGACCAATTAACCCGCAAACAGTATCAGTCCTTTCGTGTTTGTTTAATTCCGCAACTAATACATTAAACAAAAACACATTTGAAATCTGCCTAATATACCAACGGTGGATATTCTATACTATTCTCAAAATTGCTAACGCTAAATAATCTCGTGCAGCAAATTGAAACTATTGAAATGGTCAAAGTCATTCTGGTGTTTGTAGTCGAATACCAACAATTTAACTCTAGGATCGAGTACATGATGTAAAGTTGTCTCGGTCTATAAATTCTCTGCAAGGTTGTAAAAGTTACTTGTAATCCATTCCATGGAATATTAAAAACCGAGTTTAAACCATTTGTAAGTTTAATGGTAAAAGGGAAACGCAATAGTGATTTAATTGTAATGACTCAAAATCCAGCTCGAACTGGACTACCTATGTAGTTGAAGATAGTGCCGGGAAATAGTGTGAGTGTGATATTGCATAATATGCGAGCGTATAGAGGAAAAAGTGAAAAAGTGTGTCATGTTTGTTTACAGTAAAATAAGAATTCAACAATGCCTGCCATAGTTGAGGGGGGAGGTGAGCCCCGATACACAATATGAATATGTAAAAGGTGGCCGATGATAATTTGTGGAGGCAATTCAATCGTACAACTAAGAAATGTATGTAAAGTAGTAAATTGTGATAATTTTTACTGACCTGGTAATCCTTGGACGCCATTTCCGTTGCTATCCCAACAACCCGCACAAGCCCACTTGAGTCTACACGTGAAATATACAGTCAGTCAAGATTTTAAGTTTGCTCAGTTGCCCCTGGCAATTTTATTTTCCTGCCTGCCTTGCCTCCTCTCTCTCTTCCTTGACTCCACTTGCTTTGGGTTTGGGTTTGGGTTGCCTGCCCTGGCCTGCCTGGTCTTCCTTCTGGTCTTAGGGTGAGTACGTTGTAGGAATAGGAAGAGTGTATTGAGGATATCGTCGTTGCGAACATATGAGTGGTGGGCTGTATGTACGACGGCCCTGGTAACGTAGGATTAAAAGTGTTGAAGGAACCTGTGCTGTACGGTGTGGTGTGGCAGTGGCAGTGGTAGTGGTGGTGCGGTGGAATCTCTCCTACAACCAAACCAAACGAAACGAACCACTCCTACTGCTTCCCGTCTCACCATTAATCTATACCTTTAGCACTTGCCATTGCAGCCACATACGAGCCTTCACATTCTTGATTACGTACCTACCTACCTTCCGTCCTTACATCCACCACACCAGACCAGTCCTCGGTCTACCGTTTCCACAGTACAGGGTCTAAGCACCTACATTCCGGCATCCTCCAACCCATCTTATCCGCATCAGCCTTTGCCTTACAACCCAATCCCGCACACAAAAGCCCCACGAAACGAACATAGCCAACATTCCGACTCGGACAAAAATTCAAAAAAAGAACCCCTCCTTTTTCATTCTCTCACACCTCGTACGAGCTTTACTCGGTAGTCGTACACAACCCTTTATTTCCTTTCCAACCGAATTCCGAATTCCGAAAGAATGAGAGGGCAAAGGAAAGCCTGGAGATGCTGCTAGTGCTACCTACTGCTACCTTTACCGTCCTCTCTCTCTCTGTTTCCCTTTCCTCCTTCACTTACTTCGGTAGACCGTCAGCCCACCACGTCTCCGCCATCCACTCCTCATTATTATGATTCCAATTTTATGTATTCTCCGATTCGGGTAGGGTTCCCGGTTGCCACCTTTCATCCGTTCCGGATACTTCCTCCGTCGACTTCCTCTCGCAGTCATTCCTCGACACACTCTCATCCCCTGCCTCTGCTGCTGTCTCTGCATCATCACCATTACCATCAACATCATCCAATCCATGAAGGTTTCCTCCTCAGTTTTCTTTGCCACAAAAATAAAACCGAAACGGAATCAACCGATTTTGAGCTAAAGCGCCTACGTCAGCAGTATCTATTTTACACAAGACATAATACATTATACGTATGAATGAACACCTAAAAGTTCACATTTTTACTGTCACTTGTCTTGAGCCTTGCCTTCATTCTGGCATGGTAGCAACATTAAACATTCATTGTCCTGTTTTTTTTCTATTAATCATTAACTTCCTCGTAGCTATTGGGTGGCTGGCAATGGCTGGCATTCTACTCTACTTTATTTTACTTTACTTTACTTTTAATGATGTAGAAAGAGATGTGGTTTTATCATCATCTTGTATACCTACCTACAATCTCATCACTGTTCTTTGTGCATGCTTCCCTGTAAGTGGTTTACCTGATGACGTTCACTTTTCATTTTCCTTTTCGTTTTATTCTCACTTTTCATCCAAGGACACTTTTGGAAATGTGAGAATTTCCAAGAAAAATATATTATATTCGGAGGATGGAACAGAAGCGATGCGAAACTAGAGAAAAACGTCATCGGGTAGGCCGCTGTGGCGTGGTGTGATGTGGTATGAAGGTGTAGTGCAGTTACACAGCCATTTGAATTTTGTCGGTTTCGGTTAGTCAATCGATCTTGGATCTAGACCCAGGTCCATTTTATTTGGTCCTGGTGTTTACATACATACGTGAGTACGTGTAGTTTCACGAGATTTTGTAGTATTATGTGCAATACAGGTATACGGAAATACAGGTCTAGATGTAGATTCAAACGTGGATGACACTGTGCAAGTACAGCCAAAGAAAGTTAGTTGGACATTTTAAGCATAAAGTTTTCTATCCGTTTTCAGATCCACGGAGACATTCAGGTAGACACTAGACGCTCGACGGTTTGACGATGACGATGGACTGAAAACACTTGGGAATCAAAATCACAAGAAGTCAGTCCAACTACAGCAGTGGGCCAACTCATGAAATATTCAAATTCTATTTCCCCTTTTTTCTACCCCTTATATCTCTGTAATCCTATAAATGTACACGTAATATGTGATAAAAGATAAGATTCTAATTCGGAGACTCTACTCAACTTCAAATCCAACTCCAACTCCAGCTCCAGTTCCAGCTCCGTCCAACTTCAACTTGGAATTCAAATTCAAATCCAAACTCAACTTCAACATCAACTTTGCAAATTGGCTTTTTTATATGTGAATTCACATTATCTTGATTTGCATGTTTTGTGTTGTGTGCTGTTCTCTTGCCCGTATATGGGGGGAGAGGGAATCATGCGTGTACATTTCTGATTAAAGCTTTCCGAGATGGTGTGGGTATGATAATAATTGCAATTGGTAATTACCAAAGGTATAATATGTAGGAGCGGATAAAATTCCTGGACAAATAATCTCTCTATCTTGCTCACATCTAAAAGCTTATTGACATCAATTTATCTAATCATGTCATCGTTATGGACTGGTTATACTCGCATAATCTATCCGTATATATATGTATATACATGGGTACATATAATTATATTTCGTCTGCCGTCGTCCAGGACTTATCCCTTACATTCTGGCCCTTGTGCTTGTCATCGTGCTGGTCTTTGTCTTGGTCCTGGTACTGGTCCTGGTTCTGCGGAGTTGAAATTAGACCTGGAATTAAAGCTGGAGTAACCAAAGCAAATGCTTCTAGCCCACTCTCCCTCAATTATGGAGACATATCTACAACTATCCTTACACAACTCTATAGATGGATGCAAATAGATATATGTAGAACTATATCACATGCAATCTAAATACAGCACAAATGCCTATTTGGTTTTCCTTCCTAGAAGAAGCAATAGTAATATAATTACATCCAAAGCCACTTACACAGGTTTCCGGTGTGAGTTTGCCCTCCCTTCATTATACAGTTCAATGTGCATTGCTCACCAAGTAGAAAATACACTCTCGCTTAATCAAACAGCAAGGCTCTCAACTCAATTGTTATTTGAGCACATCATCATTTGATTTACAAATACAGATGTAATTAAATTGGGATCCCTATCTATCTGTCTCTCTATCTTCCCTTGCTTACATTTCTTTCCTTCCTTCCTTTCCTTTCCATTCTATTCCATTCCAAATCGGAATTGATATATGTATGTAATCTAGACCATACCAGATTATACCAGACGAAATGATACGGAACCAAATGATACCATAAGATTCTAGTCCATACCAGACGTTACCAGAAGGAATGTTCAATCAACTCAACCGTCTACCTGTGTTGTGTTCGAAAACGAATTGAGATTAAGCAAGTCTTACAGAGTGCAATACGAACCAAATAATTACGTAAAATAAATATGCTAATTTCTTTAAAGTTGTTCTGCTCTTCCGCTATTACACTAGTACCTCTGTACTTCTTGTAGCGACGCAGGATCATGTTAAACCCTTGCCATGCTCCACTGGGAAAAGTCAACGTGACCGTCGAGGCAATCTTCCTTGTATGTATGTATGTGCGTCAGCGAGTACACCGTAAAAACGAGCATCTAAAAGGCCAAAAACCTAAATGTATTTAATGTAGTTCTCAACGCAGTTAGGATGCATCTCAAGTTTATCTAAAGTGGATCAAAAAACATTAAACGTGCGTCTTCGCAGTTTAAGATGTATTTTACTGTGTTTGCTAAGGATGCACCCAAATAGGGTTTCTAATTATTTGCGGTGCCTAAAGATTTTTTGAAATTATTGAAATAAAAGTTGTTTAAACATTTAAAAATTATTCAAATACAAAATTTTGAAACGTAGGAATTACAAAAACATAAAAAACGTTGAAACAGAAAATCTCGCAGTCCAAAATGCGTTTTGAATGCGCTTGTGATTCTGGTAAGATGCTTCCTAACTGAGTTCATAATTAGATGTACTGCATACGAGTAAGGTTTTGGCATTTTAGATGCATTTTTTGCCTTTAGATTGTTTAGTATTTACAGTGTTGTTTTCGAGTACC